>JASANA010002427.1:0-21328 GCA_030248095.1 Ptycholaimellus sp. GST1_10
AAAGTGACAAAAAATTTTTTGATCTTTAAATTTGATTCCAATGCATCTCAAATACACCCAAATTTCCTTTGGTGCCCAATTTTGGAGAGTTTTGATTTTTGACTAGTATATGGAACAAAGTGCAATAGGTGACTGCGGAGCAAATTCCCCCATTCACATTCACCTGTAGCAGATGCCAAAAATTGTGGAATGTTTTCATTGCAAGGGTGAACAGATTCAGAATCGGTATATATGACTTGTGAATCAACAAGTATATGGCGCAAAGCGCAATAGGTGACCGCGGAGCACACCACCTTCCAGCTTACAATAAGAATGAATAGAATTTCGCCACTCCAAAGGGCAAGTGTGTGGTTTCTCACCCATTTTCAAAAGTAAGCTCAGATTTGGAATCGTTATGTATAACTTGTGAATCAAAAAACCAAAGTCTTCTGTTCAATTCTCAGCCGTTCAGCTGCTACTGATTATTGATGCTATTTTCATGCATGAAATTTTGTCACTCAACAGGGTAAGTCTGTGGTTTCTCAACCATTTTCAAAAGTAAGCATATATTTGGAATCGTTATATACAACTTGTCAACAAAAAAACTCAAGTCTTCTGTTTAATTATCAGCCGTTCAGCTGCTACTGGTTATTGATGCGATTGTTATGTGTGAAAGTTTGTCACTCAAGAGGGTAAGTCTCTGGTTTCTCAACCATTTTCAAAAGTAAGCATATATTTGGAATTGTTATATACAACTTGTGAACAAAAAAACTCAAGTCTTTTGTGCAATTCTCAAGATTAAAGGTGCTACAGCGCAAAAACGCTATATTGCAGTTTTCAAGCCTTTCTACCCAAAAAAGTAATGTTTCAACAGCTCAAATTCGTAGTCTACCCCTCCAGATCTTCCTAAAATAGCATTACCTTTCAGGAAAAAAAAGTTTGTCCAAATCCGTTGAGAATTCGCCCAGGGCCAGCATTTCCAGATATACACATATATGAGGACAAAAGTTTAGTAACCTCTATAGACCAAAGTCAAAAACCAAAGTCTACTGCAATTCTCAACCGTTCAGCTGCTACTGTGATGTATCGTGGCCAGTGACGATAGCGAAAGCAGGTTTTGCTATGACCTTGAGAGGGCGGCGTCTGCCCCGCGCCCGTTCATTGTAGTTTTTAGCACTTGTCTATGACCCTTCCCGAATAACTATCCAACCCTTCGACTTCGTTATAGAATTTCGCAATGCAACCGCTGTAAATGCCACAGCGTATGGAAGCAGAGAGTGAAGTTAGCTTTTTGCTGCACCCATCGACCCACCACCTCTACAACATGGACCTACTACACATCTCTACCGCCTCTTCAGCTCCATTTGCATCTGCTAGTCGCATTTGCAAATGGTAACCAAGTCAACTCTGCCAAGCTACAACTTCAGGACAGCAACCGAAAGTCTTCAGCTTCAGCCGCCTTTTGCTTTGCTGCGGACAAGTGCACCAACTCAGCAGCGACCAAAATTCACTCAGTCATGGCCGGCTTTGTGAATTTCGCTTCGACGCCCTCTGTGACTATGCTGCAACGGGACTGAAAATTGACTGCGAAGTCTATTTTCAATGCCCGCTCTTCGACAGCAGCATCGCAGCTCCGAGTTTTGCATTATTCCTGTCTGGAAATTGCAAAACTCCATGCGTCTTCAATGATGTCAGCCTGCGTCATGCAATGTCATCCTTTTGACATTGCTTTCAACATTGCTGCAACAAGATTGAAAATGAACTGAAAAGTTCTATTCTAAATATCTCACTACGATGCCTTTACCTATCCTAAAGGATTTGTGAAATCATACTCGCCGACGTTCAAGACAACATTTTGACTTCACTGCTTGGCATCAAAAATTAACTGAAAAGTTTCTTTTCATGCCATCTTTGCAAGCATCATCGACAGAATTTCATTTCCTTGAATGGAATTTGAAATTCTCTACTGCTGCAGCAAGCCAGCACCAAAACGACTTCGCTGCTGGATTTCGAAAATTGGTAATTGTCAGTTTTCAAATTGCCTGCGGCCAGCCTTTGTCTATGCAGGCCATCTTCAATTTACTTAATCCTTTCGGATTTTGTAAATTTTGACTTTGCTGCGACAGTGAAATTTGGCCATTGTCAAATTCCAAAATTCACGATGTTTACCAGATCTTTTGGATTCCATAAACATCAGAGCACTGCTGGACAAGACCAGACCTACTACAAATTGCCCGCTCTCTTTTGCATCTACATTTGAGTTTTTAGCGAATCTAAATTCTGCTAAAACTCAAAATAGCGAAATACTAGTGGCCGTTCTGGTCTGCATCAGCATCGTGGAGTACGGCCTTATGGACATGGTCCACTGCGCCTCCCGCCACCTCCTGAACGCCGAGCCCTCCAGTCTGCTCACCAACGGCCAGTAGAGTCTGCCCAACTCTTCCAGCCCTCAGAAGACTGTGCCTCTTCCTGGACTACGACTCCAGCCATTCCAGCAACACTGCGGACATTCTGACTGCTACCTGCTTGGCTTCAGCTATGGCCTGCCAAACATCTTGGATGACATCTTCTTTGCCATCCTGGAGCAGCAGTACAACTTCCGTGACATCTTGCTGGATGGCCTCAACTGCACCCTGCTCAGTTTTGGCTACAGCAAGCCAGACTTCCTGGATGGCATTGGCTATGCCATGTGGGACTAACGCTATGGCTTGCTGGACAGCCTCATCTGCGACATGTTCAGCTTTGACCACGGCAAGCCGGGCATCCTGGACGGCATTTACTACGCCATCCCGGACTCCCACTACAGCTTGCTGGATGGCTCCATCTGTAACATGTTCCGCATGGACTGCAGCATGTTGGGCCACATGGATGGCATCCTCTGCGACCGCAGCTACTCTGTGCCCACCTTCTGCGACCAGGCCAACGCAATCTGCATCAAGACCGGCATCTTCTGCCACTTCTACTGCTTATTGCCCGCCTTCAGCGGCAAGGCCTCCGGCATGTTCTGCGGCTATCACAATGCCTACCCCGTCCACTGCCCTCCTTTGCCCGACCAGCTACAGATTGCTGGCCTCCAGAGCTCTGCTCTGTACAGCTGCAGTTTTCTGCTTCCTGGCCAACGTGTTCATCGGCCTGAAGCAGCATGTGTCCAGCTTTGCCATTGTCTTCTACTCCAGCCACATCATGACCAAGCCCAGCATCATGCAGTTTGGCCTCATCGCTGTCACCAAGTTCTGACACAGGCCCTGCCATTCCTTCCAGCCTCATCATACTCACAGAGCAGTATGGTGCCGGCCAAGGACTCTTCTTATGGGAACCTGGACGGCTTGTCCAACAGCTTCCGCATGGACATCAACGAGTTGCTCTGCCAGCCTCAACTTGTCACCGCCAGATTTGCATGCTCAAAACCTGCAAATCTCCCTCTTCTCGCCTCTTTTGATTCTATGCAGTGGCCACAAAAATGAGAGCTCGTGCAGCAGCTCCTGATTTGTCCTGGCAACAAGTCAGCAAACACCTCTTCCACTCCCCGCCGCCCTGCCCCGCATTGATTGAAGCAACAAGAACTGCTTATTCAGCAGTGCCATTTCATGCCATCACCTTTCCTTCAATCCCTTGGTCATACTAAAAGCGCGGCCGGAGGACCATTTGTTTGCCCGCCACTTGGCCCAGCCAAAGGCTGTGACCTCCTGCTCTGCCTCTGGCACCTGGCAAACATGCGCCTCCAGCCTCGCTCACTCCACCGTCATTGCGCACTTAATCACCTCATCGATGGCACCTCATTCCTTCAATCCCCAGGACCATTCCATTTGCGCGGCCATAGGCCCTCTGCCCAATGGCCAGTTGGCTCCGCTGGAAGCTCACAAGCTTTCCGCTCTTACCACCTGTGCCAGGCCAGTTGACCTGCCAGCACACCCAGACCCGCATCATCGGCGTCACAATTCCTACACCCCTCATACCCCCCAATCACTCTTTGGCTGCCAGGAGGGAAGAGTACCCAAACCGGAGCTGCAAGGCCAAGCTCTGCCAGTGCCCGGAGATGCATAGACAGATGGACAGCGTCTTTGCTGGCAACAGGCACAGCAACGCCTATTGCTACACTCCCCCATCCCTGCACCCTCCTATTCCTCACCGAGACCAACTCTGAAGACCAGCTTAAGCTAGCTGAAGCTACGAGGACATCATACAGTTTCTGATTGACTCACTCGAAGTCTTCATTACGTCTCCACTCTTTCACTCAACAGAAAGACTGGGTAAGCCAAGAGTGGGCTGTCGAGTCTGCGCCTCTCAAAGGGACCGGATGGGCTCCTTTAAGTCGCAGATCAGCTCCAGTTAGTGTGGCTTTGTCAGCGCACAGATGGACACCAACAGTCCCCTGCAAGCCACCCACACTCCTCTCCCCCCTACGTCCATCGCATCCCGCATCAATCAGCGTGGCCAAGTGAGCCCAGCTGGACATCTTGAAGCCTCAGTGCTCCCACTGCCAGCTCAGCTCCGGCAGCATATAGATGGACGCCAATATTGCCCTACAAGTCTACCTACACACTCATCCCCAATCACCCAGGACCTAGGCCGGCAAACAAGGCCTTTTGTGACCACTTTGGCCCTGTGCCGCTTGCCGGAAGGGGCACTCCAAGCTTCCCCGCTCTGCCATGCTCAGACAGCGCCCAGGTCATCGCCGGCCTCACCTCCAGGTCCTGCCTACTACCCTCTTTCAACCCTCAAGAGGTTTGAAAGAGACAGCTTCAATTGCGCCCTGCAAATAGCACAAACTGGCCAAGTCTCGCCTGCCCAAATAGACAGCTCCGCAAGCCTTGGTTCAAGTTCACTGCTTCTTTATCCTATAAAGTGGATAAAGAAGAGAGATTCGTCGCTTCAGCTTTGAATTCTGCATCTGCCTAAGATTTGCAACTCTGTTGTAAATAACAAATCTCTGAAGGCCACAGCAATAGCTTTCTCGCCCGCAGCTTTGAGATGCCTGTCAACTACTTCTTTCGCATCATCATCAACGATTCAACCTGCACATATTCTCTTCTGCTCACATATTCAGACGATTGGCATGCGTGATGCGCCAGCCTACAGCTACCTATCTACTTGGCCTGATTCGACAGGCATAGGCCAACGGCCATTAGCAGCCTTGACTGTCCCTGCCTTTCCGCTTCAGCAGCCTTCCTCTGTGGACTCTGACTGTGGATGGGAATTGACAAACAGCAGCAACTGAGTTTCAACTGCCAAG
The DNA here is from genome assembly GCA_030248095.1 of Ptycholaimellus sp. GST1_10. Lineage (NCBI taxonomy): Eukaryota > Metazoa > Nematoda > Chromadorea > Chromadorida > Chromadoridae > Ptycholaimellus > Ptycholaimellus sp. GST1_10. Next base: position 5,213 of record JASANA010002427.1, read on the forward strand.
CCTCTCTTCTCTAGCAGCCTTCCCTTTTGGACTCTGACTGCAGACCTGAGAGTGGCAAACTACGCAGCGCCTGTTATTAGCCATCCTTTCACAGCAGCCTTCCATTTGGACTCCAACTGCGGACTGGACTGCAATCTCAGATGTCAGCAAAAAGCCCCATATAAGAGCTGTCAGTAGCCAGCAGGCAAAAATTACTTGGCCTAATTGCTTCTCTCTTCTGTCACCCTTATGGGGGGGAGGCAGTTGAGACAGCAAGGGCATGCCCAGCTGCACTCTGCCCGCCCTGCTGAGGAAGCGGGAGAGCCAGCTGGAACTGATGTGCGGGATGGCCAACACAAGAGCAGCTGTGATGTGAGGGCATCTGCAAGACCCCCTCCTTCCTTCTCTCTTCGGAGGCACAGCGGCCCAATAGTTAACTCTGCAAAGGCCTAGTAAGCCTTTTGCCACCTTGCGCCATCAACGGATGGAAGGAGGATGCAGAGGAGAGCAAATTTGTCCGACGGGACTCTGGCTGATGAGCACAGAATTTGCATCTAGCCCAGGCCTACCAGGTGGCCAGGAGCGCCCAGCCAACACGGTGGCTGGTTTACAAGTTGTGAAGGAGAACGGAACAATAATTCCTCAGCACCCGTCACTGCCTACCCTGTGGCAGTTGACACTGCAAGCTACGAGGTGTTTGCTTCGCATCCAACCAGGAGGCTGATTCGTCTACTGCAAACTTTTCGGAGTTTGCTTTGCAGCCAAACAGGCGGCTGATTCATCCACTGCAGACTACTCCAAGTTTGCTTTGCAGCCAAACAGGCGGCTGATTCATCTACTGCAGACTACTCAGAATTTGCTTCACACCCAACTAGGAGGCTGATTTTGACCACGGCAAGCTACAAAATTGCTACGCGACTGCTTCAGCAGACAGGCTACTGCAGATGGGAATTGACAAACAGCAGCAACTGAGTTTTAACTGCCAATCCTCTCTTCTCTAGCAGCCTTCCCTTTTGGACTCTGACTGCAGACCTGAGAGTGGCAAACTATGCAGCACCTGTTATTAGCCATCCTTTCACAGCAGCCTTCCATTTGGACTCCGACTGCAGACTGGACTGCAATCTCAGATGTTGGTGAAAAGCTCCGTATAAGAGCTGTCAGTAGCCAGCGGGCAAAAATTACTCGGCCTAATTGCTTCTCTCTTCTGTCACCCCTATGGGGGGAGGCAGTTGAGAAAGCAAGGGCATGCCCGGCTGCACTCTGCCCGCCCTGCTGAGGAAGCGGGAGAGCCAGCTGGAACTGATGTGCGGGATGGCCAACACAAGAGCAGCTGTGATGTGAGGGCATCTGCAAGACCCCCTCCTTCCTTCTCTCTTTGGAGGCACAGCAGCCCAATGGTTAACTCTGCAAAGGCCTAGTAAGCCTTTTGCCACCTTGCGCCATCGACGGATGGAAGGAGGATGCAGAGGAAAGCAAATTTGTCTGACGGGACTCTGGCTGACAAGCACAGAATTCGCATCTAGTGCAGGCCTACTAAGTGGCCAGGAGCGCCCAGCCAACCAGGTGGCTGGTTTTCAAGTCATGAAGGAGAACGGAACAATAAAGTAGTAGTCAGAGGGGTGAGACATCAACACGCGACTCCCCACCCCCATGTGGGAACGTTTACACCTGTATACAAAGGACGTATAGCAGACGATCATTCTAGTCTATGGTATAAGCCCGCTCTTTTAAAACTTTGAGGCTTTATCTAATACGTCTTCAAAGGGTAAATACAACTTTTAAATACGCGCTTGTATACCATAGACTAGAATGATCGTCTGCTATACGTCCTTTGTATACAGGTGTAAACGTTCCCACGTGAGGGTGGGGAGTCGCGGGACGACAAGTGAAACCCTACATCTCACCTTCTTCACTAGACATGATCTATAGCGCTCGTTTAAACTGCTTCACATCTTCTTTGTTCAAACAATGTCTTTCAATTCTGCGCATCTTGAGCTCTTTCATCGTTACTCGCTCACTTCATGCTATGCCTTGTTACCTAGTCTCCCTGGATTACTAAACAATAAGCATATCAACTTCTGCAGCTTCTTATTCTTGGCTTCGACTTCAACCAAGTTTTTGAAGCTCCCTTTTCATTCAAAAGGGGAGCAAATTCATGATTCACTGCCTATCTATTCTCATCTGAAAACAGAAAACAACCGAACGAAATCACATCAGCAATTAATCATCTTCTAGCTGGTTCTTGGCAACCTCAAGACAATGCGTAGCTTTTTCTTCCGTCACACGATCTTCATTATCGGGAAGTTGCAGAATAACCTTAAATTTTTCTTCTGTTTTTTTTTTGATAATTTAATTGTCTAATTACATAAAATAGAAAAAAGTTTACATATACGTAAAAAATGAAAACTAATGTCGCTTGTCGCAATAGCTTTTGATCGTCTTCTGATAGCAGGAGATATGGAGTCATGGAAACAAGCCCGTTTGCTGCCTGATCGATCTCATAGAATCTGACAGGATTCGCAGCAATCTTAATTTACATATTCAGTCTTTTTTATTTATATTTTCAAAGAAAAATAAACAAACCATTAAAAATCTAATCATATATTTGTCCATCCAATTCATATTTTTTTGATTTTTATTTTTCTAAATTTACAATCTCAATAGTCTTCTACTTGAGATGTAGTGCTCGTTCTATTGCTTCAACAGAGCATCTGCAAAGGATTAGTGCTTCCTGTTGATCGAGCAAACCATCACTATCTTCATTACGTTGTCGGCCTCAAGAGCATCAGAGGGTGGGAACAGGAAAACGTGCTCGCATAATAGTGCTTGTCATCCCATCTAGTTGACTCTATACACGCTCACTTCCATCCTCCCGCTAAGTCAACTCTGCCTCCCATCTCTCAAGGACGCTAAATATCCCTACTGTTTGGTCGTCATTGGTTATCAGTTGTTGATGCAAGGGCTAAGGCACTTAGCGCTGGGTTGTGGACTTTGGGTGCTAGGACAGATGCTCATCTCCGCTCTCCGTTCTCACAGTCTGAGCTCGCAAAGTCCGATATGGCACGTGAAAGCATAGCCCACCCACCACCACCATCCATTAGCCATTAGGCAGCCCCGCTCTCTTTATCGCTAATCTCCCATCCACCCATTATCTCCTCTTCTCCTTCCCATAAATACCTCTCTCACTCAAGACTTTTCCATTCTCTCTATTTCAAAGCCATTCATCATCCTCTGCACAAAGCTCCCCAGCGATGCCGCGTGCAGTGAGGACGATAATGGAGGAACCAGATGGGCATCGTCGTCAAGCCACCAAGGATGAGGAGGAGTCCATCGCCGCCTTCGAGGACTCCGTTGTTGCTCAAGCCGGCGAGGACTATGCCCGCTCTTCACCAGCCGTCGACACCACCACCACCACTCCCAAGGTTGACTTCTCTCTCACTCCCTTCCTCAGCCCTCCAATCTTTCCTCCATCTCCCTTCTCTTTCAGCGCTCTGCCAAGAAGACCCTTGCTCCTCCGCGCACCCCAGCCAAGGCCTCTCGCAATGCCGTCCCGCCCAAGCTCAAGAAGCAGGGTACAATTTTGTTTTTTTTCTTCACTCGCAAGGCATAGGCATAATTGATCACAAGCATATAAATAGAGTAAGAGCGATAACAAATTGATCTAAATCACGTTTAGTTAGTTAAAAAATATACAAGATAGCTTTTTTCAAGAAAGAAATGAATCAAGTCTTTCACAGTCTCTTATTCTGAAAAAAATCATCAAGTTTTTAGCAATTACCTAAATGTATAGAACAAAAAATGAAAAAATTAGCATATTTCTGTGGTGGGCGCATAGGGATTCTCTCAGGATTGTTCTAGCTCACACATTTCCGGATTCACATAGCCTGCATTGAAAACACCTCTGGTGCTAGTCCCCGCTACTTCCCCTTCATTCCCCACTTCCTCATCCACACTCCTCACCCAATCCTCTTCATCCCAGGCCCAGGGGTCCCTCTCTCTCCGCCCCCCTTCCACTCTAGCCTTCCTACTCAAACTCCCTCCCCTAGATCTCCCTTCAGCCCTTTGCTTCCCACCGCTATCGGCTGCTCCCGCTCCTTCACCAGCATCTTCTTCTTGTGCCTCCGCGTCTAGCAGTCCCGCCATGGACACCGAATGCCCGGCTCTGTAGTTTACTCATTTTCCTGAACACAACTGAGAGTAGGAAAGGAGAATTAGCGCAAACCCCCGATGGTAGATTTGAAGAGTTTGGCGCTGGTGGTAGGCGATGTAGAGCAGGAAGCCCAGCACCAGCAGTACCACCACCAGTCCTCCACCCAGTCCGTAGCTGGCCTGCAATTCATCAGTGTCCTTTTTTTATAGAGATCAGCGGTGCTGTCATCTACGTAGACTCGGACGAGGACACAGATGATGAGCTGGACCCAGAGAGTGTGCTTCGCGCTGTGGTGGCCCTGAACAAGACCTTCAACGAGCACGGCCTCTCCAAAACCATCCCATGGTCCTCCGGCAAGGTCGACGAGCTCATGGTCTACAAGGCTGTACGTATCTTCTATTCACCCTCTCTCTTCCACCTATTCTCTCACTCCTCACCTGTTCCCTCTTCAAACCATGCCCTGTTCAGGAGGATGCCAACGTCAATCCAGTGCGCACCATCGTCTCCGCCCACATCAAGCTCAGCAAGGAGGGGAACTGGGGCATACAGATCGTCGGCGGCTACGACCTCACAGAGGGCAACTGGGGCAAGCCCAACGCCCGCATCATGGTGGGCAACCGCTGGGAGAAGGCGACCCGCAAGAACGAGTACGGGGAGTGGGAGACGGTGCTGTAAGTCCCTAGTTTTCAAATCACTAAGTCTCTACACCTAGCCTCCCTCTCTTTTCAGGTGGCTCATGAAAGTGGACGTGAACCAGATGAACAAGGCCAAGGTCCGCAACTGGGCCAACAACGAGGACCTGAGCGTCATCTTCGAGCCCGACTCCGAGGGCGACTGGCCCTCCCTAGGTTCACAAAATTCTACCCATCTCCTCTCCCCATCCTTCCACCCACCTACCCACTACAAACCCCATTTGCAGGCCTATTCATACCGGCCTCCGTCTTCTACAGAGTCCTCGGCAAGGCGGAGACGGTGATCCGCCTCATCGACGAGATTGTCAAGCGTCTGCAGCGTGTGGTGGACGAGAACCCCGCCTACATGGAGCTCCTCCAGGCCGAGGGCCAGTCGCGTCTCCGGGCTGCCGAGGAGCGAGAGCGCAAACAGGCCAACATTCGCAACCGCTACCGCAATGGCCCCGGCGGCAGCAGCGGCTCCGGCGGCGGTGGCTCCTATCGCGGCAATCCCCAGCACAACGACCTCTACTGGTATGATAAAAGAAGCCAACCAGTTTGTAGGAGGCGGAGCCAGATCCACTTGGCGGGGTGGATGGCGGGGGGCTCGGGCTCGGGGGGCTTGGCGCTCTCGTGGGGGGAGTCGGGGAGGAAGTGGTCGGTCCAGAGGGCGGGGGGCTGGGACTCGTGGAGCTTGGCGGGGGGCTGCTCTGAGTCGTCCGCTTGGCTTCCGTAGTCTGTGGTCCGAGTGTAGTAGTTGAGGAGGGCGGAGGGGGCGGCACGTCCTCTGGGACGACTGCAAACTTCAGTTGTTTATTTCAGATCAGAAGAGGGCTGTCGCCGCTGCTGCAGCGGATGCTTCCAGCAGTTCCATCCCTCCGCTCATTCCACCCACCCACCGATAGAGTCAATAGCCCCATTTGTTATTTTAGTTAGAAGAATATCCCCTTGTTATGATTTTTGTGATCAAAAAATGAAAAAATATAATCGGCACCTTCGATATTATAGATGGTAATCTTGTTCTTGTGGGACTTGAGGTAGTATCGCGGCACCAGGACTTTCTACAATTGACATTTCTCATAAAAAACAGACGAAAGCAAAAATGAGAAGAAAAAATGGAACATGGTGATAGCACTCTTCGGGGAATATGAACTGTTGGATGCGGGGGAAGTAGGTGGAGAGCCGGGGGAAGTCGACACTTCGGTTGCTGCAGTCGCAGTTGCTCTCGTACAGGTAGAAGACTTTGACGGTGGCCGGGTAGACCGCCGTTCCCGCCCTCTCCATCGGGAATTGGGAGTGCTCGGCATAGCAGTCCATTGTACTGGTCACCACGCAGCACTGGCGGCTCCAAGCGTACCCGATTCCGCATGGAGGTCGTGCTCTTACTTCAACCAATCAACAAATTAATATTTCAATTTTTTATCTAATTTTATCAATAATTTTAGTCAATATTTTTTTTCTTTATCACTGTTAGTTTACACACTGTCTAGTCGTCTGTCTAGCCGTCTGTCTAGCCGTCTAGCCCCCTCTTACCCTGCCTATATCAACCCGCACTTTCCTCTACTTTCCCGCCCTCTTCAGATAGCCTTCGCTCTGCTTAGCCCAGTTTCAATCCAGTCCAGGTTCTTCTAAAGCGTTAGGGTTTTTTTCAAATTTATAAAAAATTCTATATTTCTTTATATTTTGTCATTTATTCAAATATCAAAAATTCTTCATATAGAAATAAAGTCCATGGAAAGAGAGGGAGCATGAACTCTGATTGTTTCCAGAGGTGCAGCCTTGGTCCAGCGGCTTCTTGCTCGTCTTCGTCACCGTCTCCGTCGTCTCGCTTCTTGTACTGCTCCACGCCACCACCGTCTCGTTTCCCCTCAAACAAGGTCACCTTGCTTTCAATCCAGCCTAGTTCAAAAAAAGGCTAGTTAGAAGAGGATGATAGAAAACAAGCAAACCTGCTAGTATTTGTGGGCGGCGTTGGAACTGGGCGGATGCTAGGAGCTTTGAGTGTTGTCGTAGACGCAGTAGTTGACGTTGTCGAGTTACTTGTTGAAGTCGAAGGCATAGAAGAAGTTGAAGTAGAAGTCGAGGTTGTTGTGGCGGTAGTACTTGGCGTCGGCGTGGTGGTGGTGGAGGTGCTCGTGCTAGGAGTGGTTGTCGTCGAAGTAGTCGAGGGAGTGGTTGTCATCGACGTAGTCGAGGGAGTGGTTGTCGTCGAAGTAGTCGAGGGAGTGGTTGTCGTCGAAGTAGTCGAGGGAGTGGTTGTCGTCGACGTAGTTGAGGGAGTGGTTGTCGTCGAAGTAGTTGAGGGAGTGGTTGTCGTCGAAGTAGTCGAGGGAGTGGTTGTCGTCGAAGTAGTCGAGGGAGTAGTTGTCGTCGAAGTAGTCGAGGGAGTGGTTGTTGTCGAAGTAGTCAAGGGAGTGGTTGCCGTCGAAGTAGTCGAGGGAGTGGTTGTCGTCGAAGTAGTCGAGGGAGTGGCTGTGCTTTGCGGCTCGGCAGAAGGGCTCTTGGTGGACGCAGAACTTGTCCCGCTAGCCGCTGGAGTAGCTTCTGAGAGCCTTGCTGAGCTGGAGCTCTCGTTGGCACACACTTGACAATTCACCCAACATTTGCCTTCTTTCCAGAGGAGCATTGAGGAAAAAGGCTAGGAGAGAGAAGAGGAGGAAAGATGAAAAAGGGAACCTTTGACTTGGCGGAACTCGACGTCGGTGATGAGCTTGTGCGGGCCATTGATGCAGCGATCGCAGAACTTCTTGAAGCGGAGCACTTGAATCTCCGGGTGGAGCTCCAGCAAGCGCGTCAGGTTCAGGTAGCCGCAGAAGCTCAGGTCGAAGCGGATTTCCAGCACCATGAAGGGACTGTGGCGGAGACGAGAGCCCGGGAAGAGTCCACTCGTTCGCTTCCCCATACAGTCTGCCCATTTTGCCTCAATTTCTGCCTTTCCTGTCCACTCATATAGGGAACTTCAGAGTTTTAGCGCTATAGGGCAAGAGGATTAGAAAGCGCAGGAAAAGGTAGGTACTAACCTGGTCGTCGCAATAGCACTTGCTCTGTAGGCAGCGGAAGATTGTCGCCTTGACCACCCAGGCGAACGAGAGCGCCAGCAGAAGCACCGTCCACTTCATCCTCCTTACTCTCTCCTTCTACGCCTGAAGCGCAGATTTATGAGCCACTAAATTTTAGCCTAGCCCTTTTATTACCCACTTTATCTTCACATAAACATGAAAAAAGGGAGCACATGAAGCAAACACAAAAGCGGCAACCTACAAGCAAAGGCAAGCTAAGCAGCTACCGACAAACATCATGTAATCTCAAATGATTACAGAGCAGGTTTATTTCCAGCTACTGCTTGAAGTGCAAATTTCTAATCTAAGAAGAAAAACACGGGACAAAAAAGCTAATTGTTTTTAAAAAAACTAAATAATAGCTTTTTCAGATTTCCATCATGGGCACCAATGAACGCTGGGCCTTTCGCAACAGCCCAAAATCCGCTGCGTTAGTCCCTCACTCCCGTTTGTTGGATTTTTGTGCGCGGTGTAGAAAAATATTTTGCATACTTTCATGTTACGCAAGCAAAACAAAAACATATTATTCATTTCAAAAGTAATTAAAAAAAGAAAAATAAAAACAATAACCCACATCGAATCATTAGTTTAAATACTATCAGGATTTTTTTATAAATATCTTTTCTATAATAAATTATAGAAATAAAGCATTTTTTTCAAATTTCAGGGGCCAATGCTCTCTTTGCAAACGTCTCTACGCAAAGGAACAGAATTTCATGTCCCATCCTTGCATGCGACTTGGTATGGAACACAAATTTACCAATTATTTTCCTTTTATTTTTTTACCTCTAATATTTTTTTGATTCAGAATCAAGGACAGAATATGACGATGAAATATTTACACGCCAACAACTTCTAAATGCTTTTAGAAAATCAAAATCGAAATCAGGTATTTTCTCTAGTTTCCAAATGGCTTAATATTTTATTGTTTTGAAAAATTTAGAACAATCTGAGTTTCGCCATCTTCTCCAGTCAGCTGGTCAGATGCCTTCTGCCCAGCCACTCAGCAGAGCCGACTTTCCGCCGCCTCCGCCAGCAAGCTTTGAACAGGAGCCTTCTCGCCTGGTGGCTTTGGAGCCAAACGTTCCATCTGGCAGTCAAGCCGGAGCACCTGCTCCAGCTTTTCTCGAGTATCTCGGCCAGCGCTATCGCCTAGAGACTCAAATGCAGCCGGTTTTTTCTTTTTTTTTTTCTAATTCCCATCTAACTCGCCTTCTCCCAATTCTGAGTCCCTTTTGCTGCTTCAGGCACCCTCTCATTCGATAGCCCAGCCCCCAGTTCCCATCACTTCATCACCGGCGCTTCCTCCTGCCTTTACACATCAATTTGCTCCCTTTCCGCCAGCTCCGGGCTACCCATACCACCATCCACCTCCTTTGCCAGCGCCAGTCTACTCGCCGGAGCAAGCTTCATTCCATTCACTTCCCTACGCACCCAACTACCTCCAACAGCGTTACCTCTGCCTCTCTACTCCTCTCCCTCCAACTCTGCATACACCAGAGCTCTGTCATCTTTCCAGCTCAACATGGAGGAATGTACGGGAGCGGGGAAGAGGATCTGGACCATCAGGCTTTCCTCCGTCCTCCTCCCTATCCCCGTCGTTCGCAGCGTCTCCAGTCCCTAGCCCAGCTTTCATCCTCTCGTCCTCGTCCATATCCACCTGCTCAGCAACCAATCTCCCTACCCTGCCCTCCTTCTTCCCAGCCTCCTGTGCTAACTCCCCAGCTCTCTCCCTACTACACCAACGCTCCAACCGACGAGCACAACTACATCAACCAGCCCCAATACCCACCACCCAACCAGGTATCTGCATATCACTCATCTACCCGATGCTCATTATCAGACCAAACCCATGCTCATTAATTATCCAGGGACTGTTGCCGGATGATTCGAGGGACCTGGAATCGCTTGCGCCTGAGGGAGATCAGCAGCCGGGAGAGCAGGGAGCAGAGGATGGAGAGGAGGAGCAGCAGCCGCCAGAGCCGCCTCGTATTCGCTCACCAAGACTCGGCTCGGATCAGGTCCTGGCGCCCGGCCTTGGACGCGGGGAGCTAGGCGCCGACGAGCCTGCCCAAGATCGTCCCCTGCCTCTCGGTCTCTTTTTACGCCAGCATCGTCACTATTTCATTAGCAGAGTTATCCGGGAATCTCGTACCATGAGTGTTTATAATTATAATCTAAATGGGGACATTTCACCTGAAAATGTGTTGGAAGGTGTCAGAGAGGCTTGGCGAATATTGATAGCTGGGCGTTATCCTTTTGTCAGAGTTCGTCTATCTCTAGGCGTTATTCTCCGATTTACTTTAGAAGACAGTGACGAGGAATCATACACATTTTTTGAGCCATCCACAAACACTGCCATTTTTCCCAATTTCTCATTTCCCATATCTTCTACTGGCGATTTTCGTCGTTTACTCAGACTTTTGCGTAACCAGGATTTTTCAGCAGCTGTCAATAGAAATTTTGCGAAACGCTCAAAAGATTGCATTTTTAGGTTTCAAACATTACAAGTTGATTTCTATCACTAATTCAAACTCATTTTTTATGCCTTTTCATTCACTCAACATGCAATTTTCAGGATGGATAACTCGACAAAAGCCTCATGTGCTCATTGAGATGCCTTGTATAGAGACAAAGTATTCGTTCTGGGCCTGTTTTAATTGGTCACTGTTCAACCTTGGAGCCCTGTGCGAGTATGCGCCCATTGAGTTTGCCTCTGCCTGTACAGATGCCTTTGTCAGCAGTCAACGTGATCCCTTTACAGTCAATTCTTTTAACGTTCACCCAATTCGTTCCAGAGCACTACTGAATCACATTTCATCCTACTTTGAATGCATTTTGACTATTTTTACTGTTCAGCCAGATGGTTCTGAGCGCGCCATTATTGATGTTTTCGGTGATTTGACGCGTGATTTGGAGGAGGAGGAGGAGGGGGGAGGGAGAAGACGGCCGCACGTGTCTTTGGTCTATGTGTCTCATTTGCACGTGAGCGGAGCAGAGGAGACTCAGAGCAGATGGGGCTTGAAATTGCCAAAGACAGCTTGGCACAGTGAACGGGATGAGCGTTGGCTTGTGGTTCGGGATGAGAGCAAATTTCTCCATACCTACATTTGTCCTCGCTTTTGCGGCTTTATCACCGCTCGTAAACAGGCACAGGGCGCGTGGCGTGCAATGGACAAGTTGAAGCGCCATCTTTCCATCTGTCAAGCCGCCCCCCTGGAGAAGAGTCTGGAGCAGGCGACCACCATGTGCAAGGTAGCCTTTGCCAACCGTCAATGCAAACCCCGCTCCTTTCTGATAGATTCGCTTCGCAAGTGCGGTATTTACAATCATTCCGCTCAATCGCTTGCCAATCCTTCACTGCTTTGCTTCGACCTTGAAACCTATCAGAGAAAATGGTCTGATGATGAGGTGAATGAAAGTGTCCCACCAGATTCTTTCTGTCAAGGGGAAGGGGGGGGGGGCGGAGCTAGAGCTGTCCGGTCCCATCGCCGGGGACTCGGCAGAAGACCAGCCTCAACCACCACTTCATCACCGCCGCCTTTCCCACCGCCGTTCTTCCCGTCCCAACAATACCCCATCATCACAGTCCACTCGGAAAAAGCAAAAAATCTGGTTCACTCATCATTTGCTGTGCGCAGCATCGGCCTGGTCCATTGACGGGGACTCGCTGGCCGGTACTCAGCTCCTCTACCGCGCCAACTACCTCGACAATTACAGCTGCATCTATGACCTGGTCTCTCATTTCATTGGCGTGGCTCTGGCAGCCAAGCGCTCCATGGAGTATCGTCTCCGAGGACTTTTATCACGCCTGGACTGTGAACTACGCCAACAGCTGCAGCGCTCTGGAGCTTCCGGTAAACCAGGCTACTTTTACTATATCCTGAGAAATTGTCAACAGGAGCTGGAGAAGCACGTGGGTACGCTGGTGATTGGCGGCTGGAATTCCAAAGCTTTCGACCTGTTCATTCTGCACCACGAAGGTCTCTATTTAGTCCTAAGGCACTTTTTCCCTATCGTTGATATCGTAAAGAAAACAACTTCCATAACACTAATAGATTGCTGGAATGAAAAAATGAAATTAGGATTACGTTTTATTGATTTTCTTTCATATGAATCTCCTACAAGTCTGGAAAAGCATTTAAAAGCTAATAAAAAAAATTTGCCATCCAATATGCTTCTCAAAACTAGAATTCCATATTTCAAGGTTCAAAATGCACTAACAGAAAATGCCGAGCCTGCATATTACCAATTTTCTTACGAAGATTTTTATTCCCCTCTAACAGAGGGGAATGTTTTGAATGCAGAGTATGAGGCTTTCCAGTACTTTTTACGGGAAAACAACGGAGATGAGCAGCGAGCCTGCAAGAGCGGTGACTGGTCAGAGAAACCGCTTTCTGGACCCGAAGTCTTTGCAGAGCTCCAGAGGGGCTGGCAGGAGCGCGGGCTCTGGACAGCCAAGGGAGTGCTGGATGAGTATTGCCTATGCGACGTGGTTCCATTGCTCCTCATTTCACTCAAAAAAGCCAATCTATCTTTGGAACGTACAGGGACATATATTTACAGAGATTTTTTAAGCATCAGTAGTTTTATGTTCAATTATATGCTTTTATATACAAACAGAAAAGGTATTAGATTCTATAGTCTAGGCGAAAGGCTAACCTCTCTCATGCGTCGCTATATCATCGGGGGTCTCAGTTTTATTTCAGTCAGATTCACGGAAAAAGGACTTCAAATGCCACAGCCTCGCCTCACCCTGCCCAGCCCCGAGGAACTGAGCCAGGCCAAAGGACGCCCGTTTGGAGAGCCTGAGGGCGATGGTTCACGTCCTCGGGTTCAGAGCATCGCCTGCTTTGACGGTAGATTGCTTCTTCTTTCCACAGAGAGAGTAGGAGAAAGAATTGGCTCCTTTTCTTTCAGCCAATGCCATGTACGGCCACTGCATGAGCAGCCCAGAGATGCTCTGCGGTCTCCCCGTTCTTCGCGAGGCCGGGAACAGCTTTACCGGACAGCTGTACGCAGATCCTAGGTCTCTCCTCATTTCCTCTTCTGCTCAGGGGCTTTAGCTGGCTCATTTTTTTTGCAGAAAGGCAACCGTGGCACAGTTGCTGGGCTACTTTGAGCACAAGCACAACGTTGCAGTGCAGAGTGAGTTTGCAGATGGGGGAGAGGCTTACATATGTATCAGTGAGTCTGATGTAAGCAGAGAGGAGTTGGATAGGATTTGGAAAGATACTTTGGGGGCGTATTTTGAGCGTTACATTGCACATTTTAAAAAGTGTCAGGCATTGCTAGAAGCGGAAAGAAGCGGAGACGAGGATTCTTCTGCGTTTGTAGACGATGAAAATGAAGAGTCCCAGCAGGCCGAGTTGGAGGCGGAGCTTGACCGCCATGCTGCGGCTGCTGCTCTCCAGCAGCATGGAGCGGACAGAGGCCGAGCACGCCATCGTTGTCCCCGACGCCCTTCACCTGTTCGCCGTCTTCGCGTCTCTTCATCCTCTCCCTCATCAAGCCCTCCGCCTCCCTACCCCTCACTTCCTTGCTCTTCGGAAAACAGCCGCGACAACTCTGTACAGCCAGGGCCCAAGAGACAAAAACTATCCTCTGCCACTGCTGCCCTCGAAAAGAAGAAGAAGAAGAAGAAAAAGACCAGTTCTCGCCTTCGACATCGCATTCTATCCTCATCTTCCTCTGCCTCTTCCTCTGCTGGCTCCTCCTCCTCCTCTTCTGCCTCTTCCTCATCCAGCCTTCCTTCTCTCCCACCACCGCCGGCAATGCTGCATCACACGCCTTCAAACCCCACCACTTCTCCTCAACAACAACAACAACAGACTCAGTGGGACAAGAAACGAGAGAAGAAGAAGAAGAAGAAGAAGAAAAGCGATTGTCCCACAATGGCCCGCCTGACTGCTGCCCTGCCTCGTCGCTATCGACCTGCCCAGTCCTTTTACCGCTTTCGTGTGGATGGACTGGTGAAGGAATCCTGTCAGATGCTGCCACCACCCACGCCCTCGAGTCCATCACCCTACCCCTCTTCATCCTCGTCACCGCCACCCTCTCCAATCTCATCTGCCCCCTCGCCAGCCCAGTTGCAACAATCTCCGCAGCAGCGCCGCCAGACCACCTCCTGGCCTTGGACTCCGCCCTCGGTCTCCTCTGCTGCAGACGACAGAGACCGTCTGGCAGATGAGCTGGCCAGTCTGTTGGCCAGTATTGAAGCCGAGTCAGCGCTGAACAAGGACGCCGATTCTCTGCCAACGCCAGTGGCCAATCTCTCTGTCCTAGAGCACCTCATCAGCACACGGCCCAATCCCTACGACGGCCCCTGGCATCGGAGTGCCTGCTCCAGCTCTGGCGGTGTTGCCTGCTGTCGCCCAGCTGTCATAGAGGTAAGCTCAAAAAAATTCTCACCAACTCGTCAGTCTATTATAAAACCACACCAGACAGAAAAAAAAAAAAAAAAAAAAAAAAAAAAAAAAAAAAAAAAAAAATCCAGGTGAATCGCTGCGGCATCAATCACGGTCTCTGCGCTCACGCCCACTGTCCGCTAGCCCGTCTGGCCATGGCCGATCCAGAGACCGCCCAGTTCTCCGACTACTTTTGCCCTCCGCAAAAGGCCAGCCTGGGCCTTGTGGCTGCTCAGGATGCCTTTCGAAAGCGCCTCATCAGTCGTAAATTCAACTACTACGAGTACTACGAGTGTGGCTTTGTAGAGGCCAGACAGGCGGCCCAGGCCCTGTCGCCCGACTCGGATCTGGCCAGCTTTTGCCAAAGCTTTCGCTGCGGAGCCTCATCTTTTCCGCTGGATCGCAAGTTCAAAGAGAGCGAGATTGTAGCGGCCGTGGTGGACGGGCAGATGCACGGCCTCATCCGCGCCGACATCTCCATACCGCCCGAGAATCGAGCCAGGTATCACCATTCTCTCTATTCACTCCCCTCATCACCCGCCTACCCACTCGACGCCGGCTTTCTTAGGTATAATACCCCCCCACAAATTGAGGGTCAACTGTGTTCCTTGGCCCAACAGTTTCCCCCCCCCCCCCCACCCTACCAGTGTTCTAGGCCCCTCCTATCACCGCCCCCCCAATCATGAGTCTAAGGATTGAAAAACAAACAAAAAAAAAGTGTTCGGGAGTGGGATTAGCCCCACTCCCCCTCCACCCCCTAAGGAGCCCATGGATGCAACTTTGGTGTCCAAGAACTAGAGCAGCCTCTAGACCCGGAGGTACCCGTGCTTCTGTTTCAACATGCCGCGTGGGAGGGTAGGGTGGGGGACGCTCAAAGTACCAACCCCAAAGGTACCACCAACTCCTCATATCCTCGGAGCTTAGCTTTCCCTACAATATCAATAATATTGAAACTCGTATTTATTCAACTCTGTAACTGTGAAACATCAGAAAAGTGGGTAGCCATCCAAGTATAGAAACGGCGCCCTACAGACTATGATTGCTCGCCCAATTCTCAACCTTTTGAGCTGGAAATTTCAAAATAGACTATATGAACCACGCTCTAGAGGATGGTATACTATTTAGAGTAAATTTCCAAAATTTTTTTTCACCATCAAGTATACGTCATACCATTTCGTTTTTTCACACACGTGTATATATATATATTACCTGTCCACCTCCACACCTCCTGTAGACTCACAGTGTGTGATCCCCGGGGCGGCCCCCCCTCCGGGGGGGCCCCCCGGGGTCACACACTGTCTGCAGCGGCCCCCTCTGGGCCGCTGCAGCCCAGCGCCCCCTCTGGGCGCTGGGTGGGGGGGGGGGGGGGTGGGGGGGGGGGTGACATCCCAGCGGCCCCCCCCCGGGCCGCGCGGGCCCGGGAGGGCCCGCCAGTCTCTGACTATGATGTTACTAGACTGGTGCAGCTGGTGCAGCTGGGAGCTCTGCTGCTGCTGCTGCTGGTGTTGACAGTGTGATGGGTTTGGAGGTTTGCCTTTCTACCGCCCATTGTCCAGCGACGCCAGGTGCGGATGGAGGATGCTGAGCCGCCCTGGAAAGACTATGGACGCTTTCACGGCTACCTGACAGGGAGCGAGGGGGGGAGTTTCCTCACGGCCCAGTTTACCGGGTCTCAGCTTCTGGTCACCACCTCCTATGCCCGCAGCCTGGTGGACATGTACGGAGCTCGCATCTTCAACGTGGATCTGGTGGCGGAGTTTGCGAGAACAAGTGCACTGGCTCCGTTTGTGAGGAAGGCTGTGGATATGCGTAGGTGAGGAGGAGGAGACTATTTTTCATTTCTGAATGAC
>JASANA010002428.1:0-23106 GCA_030248095.1 Ptycholaimellus sp. GST1_10
CTTGATTTCTAACTGCCTTCGGGCTCACCTCGGAGGGAATGACGGGATCCTGGTGGGAGGTGAGCAGGGCCAGGTCCTCTGTGGTGATGGGGTTGGGGTGGGACTCGAGCTGAGAGAACGGTGGACGGGTGCCTTTGTATCCTTCAGCGAGGCTACCAGGGCTGCCATCTGCAACTGTTTCTTCTGTGTGGTGTGTGCCCGCTTTCTCCTTCATACTCTCACTTGGGGGTATTTGGGGAGGGGGGGGGGAAAGTGGGTTTCTGAGTGGTGCGACGCTCCCAGGAGCTCCTTTAGTCCAGTAGCTCAGGGCGCCTCCTAAGAAGAGGCGGGGGTTTTGTTGTCTCAGCACCCATGTTGGCTGGAACCGTAGCCTTTTGCAACTCCCCATGGCTCGTGAATCCGGCCGGAGTGGAAGGTGGGCACTGGGAAGGGGACCCCACAAATCAGCATGGGTCCTTCAGTGGCTCAGTCCCGCCACGCTGGGCTCTTGATCATGGACGAGCAGGGTGCCTCGGTGGATGTGGCATCGTCCTAGGCAGGCGTGGGCTACCCGTGGTTCCTGGCCTCCCTTGTCTCTCGGTGGCTGTCTTTCTTCCGCATCTGCCGGCCCTTTGCTCTCCTCTCAGTTGTTCGTTGTTCTTTTCCCCCCTCTTCTTCTAAGCAGTTCTCCGTCAAGCGGGTTGCCTCGAGTACTTCCACATTGGCATCTGCATGGGGAGCAACGACCTCTACGTGAGCCCAGAGGCTCTGAGCGGGGTTTCTGCCAGGTAGCGCCGGAAAGCTGGCCCTCCTACATGATTCCGCCCGCGGCATCGTGCGCTACTTCCGGTCCTCATTGGTCGGTGATGGTCGTTAATTTGAGGTTCACCATCTGGAGGAGTTTCGAGCGGCCTGCGAGGTGTTGGGGGCGTACGAGCGTCCCCGAGTTTCTCTCCTTCTTCCAGGCCCTCGCCTTCGCTACACCCAAGGGCGGGTGGATAGCCTAAGTCGGGTACGGACGCTTGAGTTTGGGTTGATGATGGCGAAGGCCGGTTCCTTGAGCGCCGCTATGCTGTAGACAGGCTGGGGTGATGGAGTTCCACATGGAAACTGGTGCTGGGTAGGACGGATTGGGGACGCTTCCTGAAGTCTCCCGCCCTCCTACCACGACCTCCTTCTTACGCCCGGTGTCGGTTTTCTATTCCTTTATGTTTGGTCTTTCTTGTATGTTCTGTTTCTTAGTTTCCAATTGGTGATGGTGGCTGCGGTTACCTCCTTGGTTAACCCCGTGAAACCTCATCCGCCTGTTGGTGAGGGGTGAACATTAGGCCATCAGGGAACACCGTGTATTGGCCGCGTGGTCCAGGTTGCCTCCCTTCTGGTGCCCCGTAAACCTTACGCCTTCTAGTGGGCTGGTTTGGGGCGCTAATTGCGCAGTGCGTCGGCGCTATTGCAGGACGGCCGCTCTCGCTTCTTTCGCATTTTCATGAAACCTCACGCCCTCAAGAAGGTGGCGTTTCCTTGCGGTCGAGACGCTGGATCCTTGGAGCACCACCCCGCCGCTTCCTGCGTCCGAGATGACGGGCCTCCGACGATGCTGTATCCGCCGGCTCCTTCCGTTGGAGTTCCGTCTGACCTCCGGCGGGCTCGGGGGCGTTGATCCTTCTCCTCGCCCGGCGCAACGTATCTGGTGGGCAGGGCCAATTCCTCGTTGCTCCCTCGCTCAGCTTCCTGCTCTACGAGATGGCCCCTGTTGATGGTGATGGCTAATGCGGTGCGCCCTGTGTCCGGTTACGGCCAGGAGGCTCCCGTGGAGGAGTCGCTTGAGGAGGTGGCCGGGGTCGTCTGGCTCCTTCTTCCCCGCCCACGGTGTTCGCCTTCCTCAACGAGTCCGCCAAGCGCCAGTTCGGCCAAGCTTTCGTCCTGGAGCTGGTAGCGGTTGCCTAGGCCGGGGGCTTCGCCAAAATTTCCGCTTTTAAGTACTGGAAGGGATGGCCTCAAACGCGTCGAGCTCCGTCTGGCGCACCGCCCCAGTGCAGTTGAGCTGCGACGGTGGGGGAGCATCGCACTGGGCGACCCGAGTCTGCCGTGCTAGCTCTCCTGCTGTGTCCCGCACACGGGTGTCGGGGTGATTGGGGCTCTTCTGGTGATTGCAAGAGTGCTGTTCGTGAGTGGCTCCAGACCCAGATTCACCCCCTCATCACGCTTCTTCCGCATCCTCTTTCTGGTTCCACTGGTTTATCTTGTCTAGCCTTGGATAAATGGCTCCCAAACCAGCCATGTGCAGCGCAGCGCTGAGAGTGTGTCTGGAATCAATTGGGGGCGTGGCTCTTTGGGCGCTTGCGTGTCGCCTCCTCAAGCGGTCTGGCTGCAGTGCACTGTCGCCCAGGCGGGACGGAGGCGGTGGCTGCTCGGTAGTGAGGCCGAGACCGTCCTCCTGACCTGTCCTACCCCTCCGCTTACCCTCTTCTCAGCATCCCCGTTAGGGCTGCTTCGGTGCTTGCCATGAGGGCCGCGGCGAGGTCTCCGTTCGGCAGGGCCCTCAGGCTCGCAGGGACCGGGAGGCGATCGTGTTGGTGGTGGTCAGAGCCGTCAGGAGTCTCCCTCCTACAGGCCCGCCTGGATGAGGTGATGGGCGTCGGCGTCGTCATCGTCTGCTGGGCAGGTGACGAATTCGGCGAGTCTCGTCTATTGCCTGCCCTCGAGCGACCTAGTAGCCATCCTGGTTCCTCCCTTGCCTTGCCTTCCGCGAACTGAGCCGGGGTGTCCCTTTTTGAGCATGGTCCCTTGGGCCTCAGCATCCGGCCCCTGCACCTGTGCGCTTCTGGTGGGCCACTGCAGCTCCTCTCGACAGCCCCTCCTCTGCGCCCTTCAATATCCGGTGCCGGAGCTGCGCGAAATGGTGGGTTTTTCCGGTCTCTTAGACGTCGGCGGAAGTCTTGGTTTCTCGCAGTGGGGGGCAGTATTTTCTTCTGGAAAGCGCGATCCTGGAGTGCTCCGTGGCCGTGCTCCCACCTCTACTCCGCCAGCGCGTATCTAGCAGTTGTCCAGTACTCGCGGGCAACCGAGCTGGCGGCTGATGTGCGCCTACGGATGCAGCGCTCTGCCCTCAGAACGGCGACCTGTTTGGACTGGAAAAACAGGCCCCCGGCGTCGTGTTGTTCGTCAACAGCCTCGGGGTCTCCTTGGACCTGTTCGACTTCCGGGTGATGCAGCGGCTTTGGTCGTAGAACCTGCTGCCCGATCCTTCCTTCAATCCTCCTGGCTGAAGCAGGGGTGCAAGCCAGCGACGTGTCAGTACCGGCCGCCTCAGCCCCTTCTTTTTCGCTCTCGACGTTTCCACTTCGTATCCTGGTTGTTCCGGTCATCGACGTTGTCCTTCCGGTCAGGCCCCGGGGCGGCTGTCGACGTAGCCACTGGTCCTGGCTACCGGTACGAGACGGAAAGAGGGAGCGGCGGCGCGCGCGCTCCGGGTGGGGCTGGAACCGGTCCCGTCCGGACCTCCTTCCGGTTTGCCTTCCGGTCGCAGCTGACCCTGGCCGAAGTGATCGGCTTAAACTTCGTAAGGCTTTTTGGGTTCCCCCACCCTTCGCTAGCGCTGAAGGGTTTGTTGGTAGGTGGCTGTGTGGATATGGGGACGGGTGTCGGAGCAGGGCAGGTGGACTCCACTGGGTTTCATCCTCGGCTCCGTCCTCTGAACGCCAACTTCGACATTCCTCGTACGTTCTCTTCTTTCCCCTGGGCTTCTGAAGTTGTCGATTGTAGCACCAGGCTGGCATCGCTGGGTGCTCCGCTTTTGCCCCTCATTGGTGGGTGGAGCATTGGCCGCCGGAGTTGCCAATGTCGTACGAGGCGGGGACTGGGATGTGGGATTTGGATGCCGTCTGTCGCCCGGAGGACACGTTGCGGTGTAGCGTCTACCGCTGGCCGGCGGGCACGGACTATCCCGGCCTCTACACCAAGCGAGACGGGCTTCGCCAGGATGCCAGCTACCGGGCCTGCATCGTGGATTACCCTGGCGGACGCTCCGACCCCTGGAACTTCCAGGATGCCTCCAAGATCAAGGGGGTGACAACGAAGGAGCGGCGGCTTCGGCAGAAGGCTCGTGACCTCTCCTGGTCGGAGCAAGGTTTCCACTCCGTCGTCCTTCTCTTGTCTCAGCGGGGTGTCAATTTGTTGCAGCGGGGCGCGCGATGTCGGTGGCCCACCGCGGAGTTGGGGCAGGGTTTGCGGAGTTGGTGACGCAGCCTGTCCCGGCGTTCGTCATCCGCTGGCGCCTGACCCACGGCCTCCCCGTCGGATTGCCTGGGGTGGACACCCGTTGGCAGCGTCCCGTGGGGACTGGCGAGCGTGAGGACCCCACTGGCTTCCAGCACTCTCGGCCCCCGGCAGGCCCGATGCCCCGTCCTTCCAGTCAGTCTTCCAAGGAGGGGTTGGCCGCTCAGATCCGCGAGGCCCTGGCCAAGTCCTCGGGGCCTCCGGGGATGCCGCCGGTGAAGAAGGCCAAGCCAGTGGTCCACCTGCGCGATTGTCCGCTTCCTTGCTCCTGGTGGTCCGGGTTCTTCAGACTGGGTCGTTGGCAGGGATGGACGGAGGTGCTGAGCCGGATGCCAGCTGGCTGGTGGGAGGTGGCGTGGGGGGGAGAATGGGAGGGAGGTGGAGCATCCGTCGGGAGTACGTGGAGATTGCCGGTTTCAGCAGGCCCATCGCCGGCCGTCGGTGGGTACTCTGGGCCTCACTCCGTCGCTTCCCATCCGGTGGCCTCTGGCTCCACGCAGCCCCCGCTCCGTCCTGCTTTTCCAGCCCTGTATTTCCGCCGGATTTTCCTGCTCTGTTTTCACACGCTTCTGTCCAGTGCGCATGTGGATGGTTCCTGTAGAGTCCTCTCCCCGCGAGTGTGACGGAGGACGCTGGGTTCTGGCTCAGGCTTCCTGGGGGTCAAGCAGCCTCCGGTCTGAGCCAGAGTTGGAGGAAGTGACCCCCATGGTGACTCATTTCCGCAGTAGTGGTCCTTCTCAGGGGGTCGGTCGCACTGGTGGTGAGGTGGATTGATGTAGCATGACTGAAACCAGCAGCGCCTAACATACGTATTGCTGTAGGAGAGTATTGGCGAAGAGAGGCTAGTTTTTGGGCCTTTCTTTTTATATAGTGGGACAACAGTGCTTAGCCTCCACTGGTCTGGAAAGGACTTAGTGGCTAAGCAGAGCTCTAGGAGAATGCTTAGAGGCCTTGCCAGAGAAGATGCGCAGTGCCTAACTAGCCCTCCAGTACATTGCCGGACTATTACTTTTTTTTGTCACATTGCCGGACATTGCGTGAAGCCATCAGCCCCTACTGATCTCTTAGGCGAAATGCTTGCACAGGCTTTTCGCAGAGCAAATTCAGAGATGTGGCGAGGAGGAATAGACACGCGTGGGGCAGGGTGACAAGCGTGCGGAGAGCAGGTCCTGGAGGAGGAGGAGGCTTGAGAGAGAGGCATAGAGGTATCTTGGCAGCTCAGTGGGGGGTTGAAGGGGGTGCCTGTGTGCACGCATGGAAAGGGGGCAGGCAGTTTTCCATCATCTGAGATGAAAACTGAGCCAAAAAGCTGAGCGAAGGCCTCCGCTTTATCCCTATTCTCAGTGAGGAGTTTGGGATGGGACATAGAGCCTGGGGGAGAGGAGGCCGCAGGAGGTGCAATCAGATCGGGTATTGGCCTGGCGCGAGGGAGCGCAGCGACCGTCAGTGCCCAGGCCCTCTTTTCGACCCAGGTGTCATTTTCGAGGGCCAATGCTAGATCTTAATTTTGATAAGGCCCTAGCTGCTGCTATTAGCTTCCAATCGTTTTAATTCTTGTTGCATTGGAAAGAGACATCGCACCAATTAGCTCTAGACTCGCGTGAAAAAGCCTCTAAAACCTTGTATTTCATGGTGAAAATTGTAAAATAAGTTGCCGTCCCAACTCTGCTGCTGCTGCTGCTGCTGCTGCTGCTGCCTTTTTTTTTTCCCCCTGCTCCCCTCTCTGCATCCTGGCTGATGAACCAGAGTAGGTATTCCATTTTCTCCCCCACCCCAACCACTGACTTGTGGTCATTGGGCCTCACGTTTACTCATAAACCTTATGTTAAGTGGATTAGTTTATATGCACCCGTGGTGTAGTGGTCTGAGTGGTAGGGCGGCCGATTGAATCTGGCAGGTTCAAATCCAACTCAGGCAATCATTTTATTTTTGTCTATTTATTCAAGTTTAGGGAAATAGCTGGTACCATCGGCAAGCCAACTTTAAAGTTCCTTTCTCCCAAATTCGCACTGTTCCAATTTTCCCAATTTTGCACTTTCCAAAGTCAAATATATTTTTTGTATTTTTTATTTGTATTTTTTGTATTTGTATTTTTGTATTTTTTGTATATTTGAAGTTGAGGGAAATAGCTGGTACCATCGGCAAGCCAAAAAGTAAAGATAATTTCTCCTGAAAATCGATTCCCTCGAGTGTAAAGGAAAGAACATATCAAATTTAAATTTTTTTTGTACGATTTTTAACTTTCCAAACCATCGTTTTTTTAGCTAAATGGTGTCTTATTCGATTATGAAAAAATAAGAAAAACAATAATTAGAAAGAAAAATTGATACAAGTCTTTTGTATGTTTAAAGTTGAGGAAATAAATGGTACCATCGGCAAGCCGGAGGTAACCTCTTTTCTAAAAAAAAAACAAATGCCCCGAAGTGTAAAGTCTAGGAAATTTCCTGAGCTGACGAGTGGAATCTGCTGTGTCACCTGTATTTGGTTTTAGCGCGCATGAAAAGAGCTTCTTCTCGAACTGCGCGCGAAAACAAATGCACACGCCCCACAAGCAGATTCCACTCGTAGTAGGGAAATTTCCTTGACTTTACACTCGGGGCATTTGTTCTTTTCGGGAGAAAAGAGCTTACTTCCGGCTTGCCGATGGTACCATTTATGGAATTGGCCTTCTTATCTGGTTTTAGCAGAAAAGAGGCGGTAGATCCCTAGACCATTTGCGCGAGGATTTTTGAAGAAGGCTGATTCAACCTGGCCCAGATCGACACAGACTGCCCTGGCTGAGTAGGCTTGTCGAATGCGTAGAGGCGCGGTGGCATCTAGAGGACTCCTTTCGCCTACCATAGAGCCTGTAGAAGAGCCTTTCACAGTTCTGAGAGTAGAGGGGCGGAGGGGGCTGTGTGCTGCGGCGGGGGCAGAAGCAGAGGAACCAGGAAGTTCGAAGGGTACTGGCCTCCTCGACTGCAGAGCCCAGCACCCAGCTCAACTCAGCTTCAAGGAAGCTGGGTCGGGGTCCCAAGAGAGGCCCAAGAAGAGACTCCCCAGTCGGCGCCTTTCTAGGATTGAATTTGAAGGAGGTTTGTAAGTAGCATTCTTCCAGAAACTCATAACCTCACTCCGGGGGTCAGGGATAGGGGGGCCTGCTGGGCGCCCTTTGAGGGCAGGGAAAAGATGGCAGACAGGAGCGGTGGTTGCTGAGGAGCAAGGGCTGATGCGGGGTAGGGAGGAGGCCCCAGCTTTTTACTCACAAAGCAGAGATCAAGTATATTGCTGAGCCTAGTTGGTTCGAGAACTAATTGGCAGAGGCCCTGAGTGGAAGCCCAGTTGAGGAGAGTGGTGCCCATAGTTGAGGAGGAGGACTGGGAGCGCCAGCAAATTTCAGGGAGGTTAGCATCACATGCTAGCAGTACAGGGGCTCTGGGGTAGCAGCTTATAGCTAGGCTGAAATACTCCAGCGCTGCTTGGAGGAGATGAGAAAGAGAGTGGCTAGGGGGCCTATACCAGCACTAGGATGAGAGCTGGGGGCTAGAAGCTGGAATGGGCAACAAGAGCTGAGATTGCTTCGACATTGGCAGGAGGGGGGGGAAGGAGGGGGGTTGAGGCATGGAGAGAGGGTGGCACTGAGATCATCACACCTCCACCAGTAGCCGCTCTGTCAAACCTGAAGACTGAATATTTTGCTTGCCAATTGAAGAGGCTGCTAGGAAATGAGGGGCAGAGCCAGGTCTCGGTGATACAGCAGATGGAAGGGGGTTTTTCCTCGAGAAGGGCAGTCAGTAGCTGAAGCTTTGGGCGGGATTTGATGTTAGAGCGGAGCCCTCTGGCATTGAACAAAAAAAGAAGCTGGCTGGGGCTGGGAAGGGGGAGGGAAGGGGGGAGGGGAGTGCGTTTAGGGGCTTCCTGAAAAAGGGCCCTGCTCTGAAGGGCCGAGCAGTTGGCGAAGACTTTGTCACTGCTGGTGGTGTCTGCCGTCTGTTTTTGGAGCTGCGGGGGAGCGGTAGGCTCTTCGATTCTGTGTTGCCCAGGGGGCTCAGGAGCTGGCGGGGAGCCGGCGGGGCACGGATGGCACTGGCTGTGAGCAGACGTGGGTGGGTGGGGGCAGAGGAGGGGAAGAGAGGCTGGGGGGCTGCTGTGGAGGCCGGGGGAGGGGAGGAGGGGGCAGGAGGAGGAGGAGGAGGGGGGTTGGCGCCTTCCTGGTCCTTCCAGGACTTGTCCACGGCGCCGTCGACCACCTTGAGGAGCGGGAAGCCAGGCCTGCGGTAGCTTGACTGCTGTAGTAGGTGGAGCTGGGAGTGGAGGCAGGAAGGGCAGCAGTGAGCTCAGCTTGGCGCGCAGCACATGTCTTGAGCAGGGCCAGCTCCTGGGGGGCTCTGTCTGGGCGGAGGAAGACGGCCTTGAAGTCCTCGGACTTTGAGAGCTCACGTGCGGCGGCTAGGACGAGGGCCTGGTCCTCGGGGCTGGCAAGGGTGATTCGGGAGGGGAGGGGAGAGGGGGGCGGGGGTGGCTGCAGAAGAGGGAGGAGGGCCACGGGAGTTTGGGCGGGGGGCAAGGCGGAGAGCGGCGGTGAGGCGGAGGGAGGGGGGGAGGGGCAGGGCCCGCAGGAGGTCCTCTGCCATCTGCCGGGGGTCCTAGCCTTATACTTGCTGCAGTCATACTGCAATGCCAGAGTGGACGCGGGTGGCTTGTGTGGCGTTTTGGTCTATCTGCGGGAGGAGGGAAATGGGGGGCCGGGGGGCGGCTTTTGGGGCAAGGGGTGGCGGCCACAGCTGCGTAGGAGGTTTGGGGAGGGGCGGGGCGTAGGAGGAAGCCGGAGATAGCCTTGAGTTGGGCCTCGATGGCATCCAGACGGGTGGCGGGGAGTGGAGGCGCGTCCCCGTGCATGGCATGTGGCTGGCGGTTGGCTGTCTGGGTGGGCTGGGCGGGTTCCGTGGGGTTGGGGCGAAGGGGCAGGCTCTCTTGGCAGGCGTAGCACACTGGCTTGAGGAAGGGGAGAAGCAGGGCGGTGGAGAGCCGCTTGTGGCCGATGCTCCTCTTGGAGGTGCAGTCCATGCAGTAGACTTTCCGGCACGTGAAGCAGACGATTCCATTTAGGGACTTGCTGGAGGGGCGGATGTCGACTGGGTCTGTGCAGGAGTCGCAGGGAGGGCCCGATGGCGGCGGAGCATCATCCGAGGCAGCAGAGGAGGCACGAGCCCGCTTTTTACGGGGGCTTTTTTTCCCCATCACTCACCGCGTGCGAGGAGGGGGGCACGCAGTGAGGAAGTGTGTGAGGGCACGCAGTGACGCAGTGAATTTGATCTTGCCACCAAGCCCAGCATCTGCATGAACAATGTGGCCAGCATCTGAACCACAACTAGTATTATCGTCCATAGTGCGGAGCTCTCAACATACCCCATTTTTCAACCTTTCTACCCAAAAAAGTAATGTTTCAAATGCTCCGGAACTTGTTCCACCTCTTCAGATATTCCTAAAATTTTATTACCTTTAAGCAAAAAAAAAGTTTGTGCAAATCCGTTGAGAATTTGCCATTTATCAACATACCCCATTTTTCAACCTACAGATCACCGCACACTACACACTACAGATCCCCGCGCTACAGATCCTTACACCTTTCAGGAAAAAAAAAGTTTGTCAAAATCCGTTGAAAATTGAGCCTTTTAAAGCATACCCAAATTTTCAACATTTCTACCCAATAAAGTAATGTTTCAAATGCTCTGGGACTTGTTACACCCCTCCAGATCTTCCTAAAATTTTATTACCTTTCAGGGAAAAAAAAGTTCGTCAAAATCCGTTGAGAATTGAGCTTTTTACAGTATACCCAAATTTTCAACATTTCTACCCAAAAAAGTAATGTTTCAAATGCTCGGAAACTGGTTCCACCCCTCCAGATCTTCCTAAAATAGCATTACCTTTCAGGAAAAAAAAGTTTGTCCCAATCCGTTGAGAATTCCCCATGGACAGCATTTCCAGAAATATATATACCTACCTATACCTCTATATAGACCGCGGAGCGGTCAAAAATCGGACCAGTTGTAATTTCCCTCCACCTACACCTGTGCTTTCATTCGTCCCCTAAATGGACCCGGTAAGGAATTAGTATAGGAACGGGTTAGAGCACGGTGTGTGGGTATAGGAAATTTGTATACTTGTAAATTAAGTATAAATGTGTCAAAATTAACATTAGAAATTGAGTGGTGCATCAAAACGTGGTAGATCACAGGTAGATCACAGGTAGATCACAACTCTATGGTAGATCACATACGGCAATAGCACCATTTTTTTCCATGAAAGTTAATAATATTTTAG
Source organism: Ptycholaimellus sp. GST1_10 (assembly GCA_030248095.1). Lineage (NCBI taxonomy): Eukaryota > Metazoa > Nematoda > Chromadorea > Chromadorida > Chromadoridae > Ptycholaimellus > Ptycholaimellus sp. GST1_10. The sequence goes on from JASANA010002428.1 coordinate 10,561, forward strand.
GAAGATCTGGAGGGGTAGACCCGGACTTTGTGCACTTGAAACATTACTTTTCTGAGTAGAAATTTACAAAATGGGATATGCTGAGAAAGAACGAATTCTCTATGTACTTGGACAAACTTTTTTTAATTGAAAGGTAATAAAATTCTGCAAAGTTCTGGAGAGGTGGAGTTGGTCCTCGACATTTTGAAACATCACATCTTTGGGTAAAACTCATAAAAATCCAGATTTGTGGGGTGTTTAGCTCCGCGGTCACCTATTGCGCTCTGCGCCATATATTTGTTTTAAATAAATCCATTTGCTCACTGGGGACCTCGCAGTAATTCCTGTTGCGCAGTCTCTTACTGAATGATGAAGAGTTTGTTGGTGGGGATGGGGAGAAGTGAGGTGCAGTGTTCTACTGCCCTTCTAGAGGTGAGTGGCCTCTCGGCACACTCCGCTGTCACTTTCGTGACAGACCCAGACTAGGCAGCTGTCAGCAGATGCTAGTGCTTTGGAAGGTTGGAGGTTTCGTCCATTTACCAGACCTCCGGAGTGTGGACTCATCAGTGGTTTCGCTCCATCAGACACGTTGTGAATGACATTGGTACGTGACTTACTGAGTACTCATTGTGTTCGCTGTGAGATTGTTGATTAACGATCTCATCTTGTGCATTTTCCCTCCGTGCATTTTCCCTCCGTAAGTGGGACAGAGGCCCAGGTTGCCATCTCTGCGCCCATGGACGATGAGTGCCAGCTTTGGTAGAGTGGATGCTCAACTAAGCCAGTATCCAATGATACTACCTTGATTTCGGTAGATTGTGTGATTAATAGTATTAAAGCATAAATTAATGTATTTGTTTTGAAACTTTGAAAATCTGGTTAGATTATCAGTTGGCTAAATGTATTGATTTTTGTTCTCGCATGATGTAAATAGTAGGTCGGATGCATGCAATTGGGAGGAAATCTATTGAAAAATGAAAAGCGGAAATCAGGTGGAAGAAGAGCTGGGGCTATTTGAAGCATTTAATAGATCTTGGCAAAGCAAATGAGCTCCATAGCCCGGTTTTGCTTGAAATTAGCTGATTATTGGGCCTACTCACCCTAGTCATGTTTCAAAATGGCTCAGTGGACAGCAACCACATTTCAAATTGGCATCATTGCAAAGATAAAACAAGAAAACGTTGCTCTTTATTAACTGAAAGTGTTGTTTTCAAGTACTAACCAGGCCCGATGACGCATAACTTCGCATATCGGACGCCGTTTAGACCACTCGGCCACTCGCCCAGAACAAAAGTTTAAATGCCCACCCAATCTTTTCTTTCTAAACGCTTGGCAAATAAACATTGCGAATCATAAATGATTTCATTTGCAAGATCAAGTTCCGTGGATTTTTTTAAAAAAAAGATCATCAAATTTGGTTGAAGTGGGGCTGAGATATAGGCATTTAAAGGAAGCCAGTTCTAAAATCGGGGCTCTACCGAAATCCGTGCCCCCCTCCAAAGCCCAAACAGAAGTTGAGCCTCCATGTTAAAGATACTGGCATCATCCTCCATGCTGCGCCTTATCTGGGCTCCGGTACCGCAGCTGATGCTGCAGGGTCCCCAGGAGCCCCAGGCTGAGAATTGGAAGATGCCTCTGGAATGTCATTGGAGGCCTCTGGAATGGCAAGGAATTGATCAGCAACCCTGAGTTCTGGCCCATGGTTCCGATTCCTTGACCGATTGGGGCCCTTGGGATGGTGTGTTCGCTATGGTTGGCCCAAAGCGCCAGTTGTTCCAGATAATCGGCCTTTAATGACAGTTAGAGTCATTTGAAAAACAAGAAATTTAAACTTTTGATATTTTTGTTGAGGTTTGAGAATTGTTTTCTGAAAAATTTTGCCTAGTTAAAGGCGAATTGAGATTGACTGAGATTGAATTGAGTTTAAGCCAAAATTTAAGCCAGATATTAATAGCTTACATCTTGTTCTTGAATCTGGCCAGTGGTCGGTGTGCTCAGTGGATGCCCATACACGCTCGTAACTGCACCACATTGTTCCTGCTTCGTCGTCAGTCAATAAAAACCATCTAAATTAAAATGTACAATTCCGGTTACTGGTTAGCTTTTCGGTTACTGGTTGGGCTGATGATTAGAGATTGCCAGTTGCTAACCTATGCTGCAGAGCAAAATGAACAGCACCATGCTAAGGCAAAGATGGCAGGCAGACCAGCAGATGTAACCTCGTCGGCGTTTCTAACTTTTACCTTTGACCAAAACTTGGACTAAAAACTGCAGTAAATACCAGTTGAGCAGCGAGAAAGTGGAGAGTTTAAGAAGCGTTGTGCGCTAGGAATAGGTGAAAATATATCTGGCCGAATTGGGGCCGTGCGAGTGGAGCGGAAGCACGGTCCCCTCTTAGCCAAGGACCAACCCTATTATGGATTTTGAAAATATGATTGGCTGCCAAATATTTTATGGGCAACTTACAAAGCTGTGAGTAGGCTCAATGGACGTAGCAAACACAGAGCTTTAATCAAAAAAAAAGTTTGCCAAATTTGGTTGAGAATTGGGCAAGTTATGGCCAAAAAACTTTTTAAAAAGTGTCCGTCCGTTATCCGTGTGCCGTACGTTCTGCTCGGCATGGGGATTGGCAATATCTGGGTCTCCAGTCTCAACGTCACTATAGTATATCGACCCTGGAGGGTGGCATGGCGCCTCCAGAATATTGATTTTCGGCCTTCTTTATGCCGAAATTGAGGTTGGAAAATCGATTGAACGTAAGGGGGGGGGGGGGGGGGACCCTTACAAAAAAAACTGAAAATCTTGAATAACTTTTTCTAGGATGCTCGGAGGGAAAAACCAAGGACAGATTCGGAATCCTGGCCAAAAACTACACAAAACCTGTCTATAAAACATTAAAATTTTGAAAAAAAATTTTGACAATTTTTGACCTATAGGGTGCACTTTAATAATCCTAAAAAAGATGTGCTGCCCAGTGGCGATGGTTTAAGTTAATTTTGAGTCTAGATATGAAACCGGCTCAAAAAATAGATAGGATTTGATACCAAACAACCATAGGTGCAAATCTGGTCTTCATGGGCTTCTACCGGGCCATGGTGTACAAGCAGCTCATCACCAACTTCGTCTTGGGGCATTTTACAGGGTTTTTGGCCTCAATAACAGCACCATATAGGTAAATTGGGGCATAGATTACGAATCTTTTGTCCATTTGCTTACACATTGTCTTCATGGGCTTCTACCAGGCCATGGTGTACAAGCAGCTCATCATTAACTTCATCTTGGATCATTTTAAGGGGTTTTGGCCTCAATAACCGCACCATATATGTAAACTGGGGCGTAGATTACGAATCTTTTGTCCATTTGCTTACACATTGTCTTCATGGGCTTCTACCAGGCCATGGTGTACAAGCAGCTCATCATCAACTTCATCTTGGGCCATTTTAAAGGGTTTTTGGCCTCAATTACCGCACCATATAGGTAAATTGGGGCATAGATTACAAATCTTTTGTCCATTTGCTTACACATTGTCTTCATGGGCTTCTACCAGGCCATGGTGTACAAGCAGCTCATCATTAACTTCGTCTTAAGGCATTGTATTGGGCGTTAGGCTGTTTATTGGCCTTTGGCTGTTCAAATTGGATGAAATTACTGAAATGGTGAATCTCCGCTTCAGTGTTTTTCTCTCTTAGCTGGTCTCTTTTTAATGCTTGCAATAAAAATAGCTTGGGCATAAAGGTGATGAAATTTATTTGATTCATCTTATCATGAAACTAGATTGGGCCATAAGGTGATGAAATTAAATCTGACACTCTTATCAGGAAAATATGCTTACTAAATTTTGAACTTTACTAAAGAGCTAAGAGAGCCCAGAAAATTTTCACCATTGTTCTTTTTTAAATTTATGACAGGTTAGAGTAAATCATAAATATTTTAATTGATTTGCACAAAATCTTTGCTTTTAAATTTCCATTATATGAAATTAATGTTGGTAGCAAAAACGAAAACTGGGATAATATTAGAAAATTATTCAAAATATTACTTTTTGATTATAATGCATATTTTTTGCTCAATGTTAACGCGAACACATTGCGTACACAAAAATGAAAAATTCCGCCTATCAAAAATTCAAGTCAATCTGATAATTTTTAAAAACAGAAAATAACATGAAATGCTCTTCATGTCCATCAAGTGCTTCCAGCAGCTTTTATTCCCACATTCTTCGCCTCCACGTTGGCAAATACGCAACGCTGCCCAAATGGGTGTGCAGGTTCTGCAATTTCACTTCTCTTTTGCCATCAGAGGCTGTCCAGCATTCCTTGGAGCTGGCGCATGGCCAACAGCTGCTGCAGCTTCCCAGCAAAACCATCTCAGCAACGGTATTTGAGGAGTAAAAGCCAGAGATTACCGAAACTGCGCCAGAACATTGCCTCACTGAAACCAACCATACTCCACTCGAAGCTGCATATTTGGCGGATGGGAAAGTGAAAACTATTTCCAATGCGAAGCCAGGAAATTCAGCAACCGTTTGCTTTCGCTGTGCTCGCCCCATTCGTACAACAAAGTCTCCTTTCAAATTTTTGCTGTTCCAAAAAAATTTAATTTCAATTTTTTCCAGCCCCGCACACTGCGTGGATCACATCATTGCCTGCTACAAACTGCGGCCATTTGCCTGCAGCATTTGCGGTAAGACGATGACGCATGCCAGCAATCTTCCCAGGCACCATAAAAGCAGCTTGGAGTGTAGGCTAGCTTTAAAAATATTTTTCAGCAACAATTAGCTATGGTCAATTTTGTTTCAGTGGCTCCAAAGCACTGCTCACCAATGGGTCAAAGGATGAAGAAGTGATACACCGAGGATTCTTAGAATGCTTCGGCCAGCAGGATAGCAATTGGAAAGGTTTCGGAGGAAGTAGAATGGCTAACCTATACCGACCAGGGCATTCACAACTTTTGTGAGAGAAATGAAGAATTTGAAAATTTCAGTCAATAAGAAAGTTGATTCCTATAAATTCATGAGTGCACTGAAATCGAAATAGCAGACCAAATTTATTGTAATGTTCGTCAGATGTTTCAGCTTTAGACCGCCACACCTTCTTTTAGCAGTTTGAAACCAATCCTATTCCTTTTCTTCCGAATGAAACTGGGTCTACATTCCCATTGAAAACAATCAAACATAACCCGTTTGACCCTGCTGCCCAACAATTCAAAATAGGTGTTCTATGAGAATTTTCTATGTTTTGGGCTGGCATTTCCGCAGCATTTTTGTTTCGGAATAACATGCCGCATTAAGCAGTATTCCTATCTATGTATGTTCTACCCAAAATTGCATTTCGATTGTATGTTCTACCCAAATATATTTTTCTTATGTTTGCTAATGAGTCCCTATATGTTGCTTCAAAGTTTATTGCAATCTTACATCATCACAGCTGCTCATAGCTCTCTTTGATCCAGCGATAATGGGTCTGTCCCCTTCCCCCAAGCAAGGGCAAGCCGTAGGGATTTTGTGTGGATGAGAGAGAGAGCGATACGCAGGGGAGAGGCCTGGGGGGTATCATATTGGCTTCCTCAGGGCTCCTCTTCGCGCACTTCCTTTCTGTTGCCATGCCTCGGCATACATTAAGCCCTCCCCCCTACACCCTTTTCATCCTCCCACTACCCATTGCCCCCTCCAACCCACACACATGGCCAATCGAAACCATCCGCCCCTCTGACAATCTCTTTCCTTGACAGCATATCACGTTTTGTCTTGGGGCTCCATGCTGTCTCTGCAGCATTTAGGCTTCAATACTTTTGGCATCAACTCCTTGAGTAGCTTATTAAAATCGCTTTAAAGGGGCTTGGATGGAATTTCAATATTATGGCGCTTTAGACCTCAACTTTAGAACCCAAGGTTTCAAATTCTAGAGGATTGACTTGAGTAGGTTTTTTTGAAACATCAGCTTTTATGCTGGGGGAAATAAGGCGAGAGCAAGAGAGAAGGGCTAAAAGGCAGGCAGCAGGATTGAAAGGGAGTTTAGAGCATGGCAGGTCAATTAGGCCGCGCGTATGTCATCTGCACCCCTCCTGGGGCGGCCCCTGCGTATGTAATTGCAATCAACACTCGCTTCTCCTGACAGCAAGCCCTTCCATGCATACCTTGTTTAGACTGACGCGCTGTATTGATTTACGCATGCACTTGATATTATTTGCGTTGTTTGCTATATTTATAGTTCAAGAGCTGGTTTTATGGAGAAAGTTGGGGCTGATAGTTTGCAGTCTTGAAATTGCGGTCAATTTGGAGAAATGTAGCTGTTCTGCTGGCGTGAAAAGGCTCTGGCGCTAATTGGGCGTGAAAACGCAGCACCCTAAGTTCACTTCTGCTGGTGACATTAGTCACATGAAAGCTTCAGAGGATTATTTTGTCAACTTAATGAAAGCGCTCTTTTAAAACTTTATCTCGTAGCTTGTGAAACTCTTTCAAGTCAGTGTTGGACTAATTTTTTAAAATTAAAACAAATTTTTTCCGCCCTATTCCGCTATTGCTTGAAACTAACATTTTCGCGAGCATCCTCTCTTCCGAAACATCAGAAATCGCAGCTCCTAAGCTGCACTTCAGTTCCTATCTCTGTAGCAGAGAATGCCCAGCTATAAAGCCTGCGCTCAACAGTCTCCCTCTTCCATGATTCTAGCGCGGCCTAATAAAACTACTTCCATGCCCCATTTCAAGCTCATCAGGTTGCCAGAAACTAAAAGTGCCACATTTCATTGTCAGGCAATAAATAAGAAAATCAGTCAAGCTGCGAGCGGAGAAGAGCAAGAGCCGGGCCCGGAGGCTCATCCCCGGCCTCCTCTCCAGCACTTCCTTCGATGTCGTCGGTTTTCGCTTCCCTTTGGACCTGTTTTTGAGAGGACGAATGAAGAAGGCGCAAGGGGAAGAAACCAAAGCATGGGTGTAGATTTCCTGGTGACAGCTAAATTGAGCATGGAGCTAAATTGAGCATTGAGCAAACCACAAATCTGCTTTTCCGTTCCCCGAGGAGAAAACTGGCCTTGCCAGTTTGCTCAGCATTCCTAACTCTACTATGATACGATTTCAAAATCTGGACCGCTGCCAAGTCATTAAAGGTTAATGTGTAGATGTCCTTTAACGAATCAGATCAAAGAAATGCCTGGGGGGCTGTTTGTGCATGGCAGTGAATGCGGCTGATTACCTGTCTCTGGTTGAGAAAATGTCAAGCTTTTCATGGAAGGATGAGAGAAGGAAGTGACGCAGGAAGCAGCTTCAAAGGCTCCTGTCTCCCACATTTGCCCCACACTTCTTGCTCTAGACACCCTTTTGCTGCTTATGCATTTGCAACAGACTTCTCACAATTATGATGAATTCTTTTTGGCGAATTTTGTTCGATTGCTATAGTTTTCCAATAATAAAGGTACATTTTGTTCTATAATTGTAATGTTTTGCCTCAAGCCATTTTTAGCAACTTGTCTAGTAACTTTTCTCGGAAAAAATGAGCCCCCTTTTCTTCAAATCCGCTCGCTAATCCTCTTCAGTTCTCAAGTAGTGCTAAAAGTCACTCTTCCGTCTTCTAGAATGAGCCCCAGCTGAGTAGCCAAGCTGAACCCTGGCCTACTCATGCTTAAAAGGCCAGGGAATGTGCGGAGGCCTTGGCAGGCGGGGAGGAAGGGAAATGTGATCTTTGTAGCGCGGTGGATGGGAAGGGGGGAGAAGAGCAGGGGGAGCAGAAGAAGGGAATAGGAGCAGCCTCTTGGATGCCATATCTCAGTGGCATTAGGAAGGTGCACTTTCCTCCCCACAGCCCCTTTTCTTGCCCCCCCCCCCATTGTCTGCCTCTAATCTGGCCCTTCGCATTCTGCTGCTATTGCTGGCCTCTGGCTGATAGCTGGGATGGTTCAATTTCTGGTCATTATTGACTGGTTTAAGAGGACCAATCTCTGCCTAGACTTCTGGTTCGGCTTTCTGTGGTTATAGTTTGTCGAAAAAGTTATGATTCATACCGCCATGATTCATGCGTCCATTGCCTGCTCTAGGCTTGACCGGTTGCCTGAAACCTTTCAACGCTCCCGGATAAGGGCCTGTAGCATCGAAACACACTCTATGATTAAAATTTGACTTTTACTCAAAGCTCAGCTTCTTCCTGTTTTCTGTTTATTTCAAATGTGACCTAAAGAAAAATCACAATTTTTTTCGAAGAACAGCTCTGTTTTCTATTCATTTCAAAAATTTTTCACAGACTTTTCTTTTCAAAGACTTCACTTTTCAAAAAGACTTATTTCAGCAAAACTTTTCACCCCAATCTTCTTTTCAATCCAACATTTTTTGCCAGCACTTGAAGAGGGATGACTCTTGCCAGCTTGAATTGAGGCCGCGAAATAGCGAGATATTGGCGGCCGCTTTTTGGGGGCTGAAGAGGAGGGCGGCTGCGCAATTAGCACATCCCAGGGGCAATAAAAGCTGGCCGCATACTAGCCTACTTTTGCACTGCCCGGGCCATGATTGGCCTTTTCTCCTCTCAGCCAGCCAGAGCCCTCGTTTCCAGGGGCAGCCTTGATTTCAATTTCAACCTAAATGCCAATTTCAAATCCATGCCCTATCGTGCATATTTTTGGAAAAAAATCATTTTTGCAAGCATTCCAAAACAATTTTGAAATTCCACAGCTATTCAATTGTTATAGAAGTCTTGATTATTTATGATGAGCATCACTTCTAATGGGTTGTATAGCTGTACACTCTTATCTGCAATTATCTATCGCAGCCAAAATCAGTCCTTTTGAACTCCGTCTTTTCCATAAGTCAGGAACTATTTCTGCACCCCCTGCCTAGTGCAAAGTGTAATCAGAAAGTCCACGGAAGCTTTCTCGACCTCTTTTGATGCTTTCCGGCCATGCTATCCGCAGGCTTCCCCCTCCTTTTCTCCTTCACTCCTCCCTCAAAAAAAAAAAAGGATGATGCTGTTCCCGCACCTCTCGCGCAAGGACTCCAAGGACTTGGTGGGCCTCATGCCGCAGAGCAAGAAAAGCATCCAGGGCATGCTCCTCATCAAGGCCAAGGACTACGCTGATGGTCGAGTGCCGGGCGCTGACAAACTCCCTCCGACCACCGGCAACACCCCAGAAGCGCATCGCAAGATTGCCCTCGCTCCATCGGTGCCTTCGCTTTCACAGCCCGGCTGGCTGATGTTTCAAGAAGCTGAGGCCTATTCACCAAGTTCTGCATTCCAGCAATGCTCAGTCGTGGTGCAGCAGAAAATGATAAATTAAACGATTTCAATTGCTAAATCAATTGATTTCAATTGTTCGCGATAAGTTATTGCCATCGAAATATTTCATCGAAAATAGGGCGCGAAGTGAACTAAACATTGCAACTGTTCCCTCCACAGGCGTCCACCTCGATCAGCTTCGCGAACGGAGCTGTGTCGGAGTCGGCGCTGCAAAGACTGCCCAGTCGAAGGCATACGACGACCAGCCACTGGAATTCCGCCGCTTCCCACCAGCTCATCTCCGCCGCGCCCTCCTTAGCCACGCTCGCCACCGCACTCACGGCTGCCACCAGTCCACGCTACCTTTTTCATTCTTTTCTGCACTTGGTGAGGAAGAAGTCGACACATTGTTGTTGGTTTAGTCCTAGCTGGGCCTGCTTCTGAGGCGAAACATGAGAACAGGGGTTTCATGGCGATTTTAAGTAAAATAATCTTTGCCAAATGTTTAGATTTAGGCCAAGACATGAGCCAAACTGAGGCTTTGCGTCAGTTAGAAGGAGAGTTGCTAAGATATTCCAAAATGCTCCTTTCATCCTTTGAATGAGTTTGAAGGGATAGGAAGGGAAAGGCTGGCATAGAAGGTGCTAAGAGTGCCTCCTGAGACAGTGGATGAGTTAGTTGCTAGGCGCTTGCGAGGCTGGCTCCTGGCACTCAGCTCCATTACACTCGCCCAGGACCCAGTCATGTCATATTCCCCAGCCATCAGAAAGCAGCGTTTGGAGTCCGCCAATGTCTTCAAGACCGCCAAACACGCTCTGAAATGCGATATGGCCAGTTAGGCACATTGTTCTCAGCCTTTTAGATGTTTGAGAACGATGAAGAATGATTGATGCTATTTTGGCTGGAACGAGTGTTTTGTGAATAAATGATTCTTAAGTTTTGCTCAAATGCAATTTTTCCGCATTATAAATTGTGCTAGCTGAATAAAGCCTCTGAATGAAGACGTATGTTGAATGTTGAATGCTATTCCGGAATGACATGTCGAATGTTATGGACAGGAAGGGACAGGAAGAGAGTATTGGAGGAAGGGAGAGGATGTCTTTGCCCAGCTGTATGTACCGGGATGGGGCGGGAGAAAATATGTCACCTATTCCCTTCTTCAGGGCCCTGTCTGGTGTAAGCAGTCCATGATTATGCTTTCTGAACGTCGTTCTTCGCTACCCAGAAGCAAACTCACGGGTTAGCCAAGTTGAGACATTGCAAAATAGGCCCCCTTTCTCAAACCTACAAACTTTGTCCCACAGCCCCCTTCCTGTAGCTCTTGCCAGGTAAGGCCTTTCCCCAACTGAGGACAGGTGGCTGAGGGGGGGAGCGAACGTTCCAGGCAATAGGGCAAGTTGCATAGGCCGCAGAAACAAGCCACCCCGTCCATCAAGCGTGAAATGAGGCGTTTCAAGGCTCTGACTCTCTCTCCATCTACTGAGGGGAGGGGGGGAGTGAGGTTCTGTGCAGCCATCAAGGGGGCGGCCATTAGTCTCTGACCTAGCCGGATAGGGGTAGAGAGTGGAGAAGGGTGTGTATGGGAGTGTACGGGCGGAGGAAGCAGGGGATGGAGAGGAGGCGAAGCGAGGAGGTTGCAGAGTCGGGGGCAGGGATGCCGGTCTCCGTCAAGGTCTACCTGGGCTCCGGCTCAAGCACCGAAATCCGCCGCTTCATCTTCAAGCCGGACCCTAGGGTGCTCCAGGTCCAATTCCAGCTAAAAACTAATTTCCCGAAAAAATGAGATTTTGGCTGGATTTAATGGAGGGGGTGTTTTGGGCCAGCTATTGCAGCTGCGGTTCTAAAATCAATTAGCGTATAAACGTTGTTATGAAGAATTAATTAATGATACAAATTACGAGCACCCAAATCAAGTGATTAAACCGCAGAATTGTTGGGGCAAAATGAAACTGCAATAATAATTTCAGAGCATTCCCTCCTCGTCTTCTTCGCATCGCATGGGAAGCCCCTGTCCGGAGCACAAAGCACAGCATCAGCAGCAGGGTGGCATCTATGCCTCGTTGTTGGAGAAAATTCGCAGCCTCTACCACGGCATGGACTTCCGCCAGTATCACCTCTGCTGGAAAGGTGAGGACAAGTAAATTTCTAAAATCTACACACCCAATGCTCCTTGGGCATTAATCTATAACCTTCTTGGTTTTTGCATTATTTGAATCGTTTCAGACTTCAATCTGCCATTTAGCTTGAAACATCACCAGCCTAGTTTCATCATCACGAGTAAATTGAAATTAACTCGCAATTTGCGCTCACCTTTCCATAACTGCAGACGACGACGGGGACTATGTGATCTTCTCCAGCGACGATGAGCTTCGGGTGGCCATCAACAACACCACCGACAACACCCTGCGCATCTACATTCGCGGTCTCCTATCCTTCCCCCAGCCTTCTCCCTCTATTCACGCCATGAGTGGATCACAGATCGAGAGCTGCACGGCCACAACAGCGGACAGGCCAGCTCGGGGCACCAATGGAATCGGCCACACCTCCAACAGCCTGCCCAGACCGGCTTCTTTCAGAGGAGAACAGATCCGAGGACTCCCATCCCGTCCGGTGGCCTTTTATTGAGATCGGCTTTTTGGATGGCTTTTGATGGAATATGGAGATTGAGGAGACGCTTCAGGGAAATCTATTGAAAAGAACAAATAATGTTTTTCTCCTAATTGTTGCCTTTTTTGCTTTTCGGAAGAAGGAGCTATTGATCGAATGAGGTGAATTTTTCGTGACAGGAAGTGTTTGTTTTCTGTGAAGGGCCTCTTCTGTAATTTGCCGCTTTTTGGGCATAATTTTTCAGTTTATAGCGATTTTTGGCTGGTATTGGACTTTTGGCAGATATTCGGCAAAATGCGAAGCAAATGTTGACAGGCCTCACAATCGCTACGATCCCAACATGACTCCGGCCAGAAGCCGACGGCGCTACGGCGACCTGGACGAATCTTCGCTGCCCAGAGAAGGTCACCGCTCTTTCCTCTCCTCCTTCATTTCCCAGCCCTTGTTTCGCTAAGATCCCCAGGATGGGTCAATCGTAGCCAGAGTTTTAGATAAGCATGCTTCCTTCGGCTTTGCGTCTAAGCTGGAGCTAGGCTTCCTGTAGAGGCCTAATTGCTAGCGTAGCTTTTAGCTCAGACAGGAAAGTTTGCCTAGCTGAAGGTGGTGAGAGAGCAGAGACTGCAGAAGCTCGTGGTGAAGAGGAAAGCGAGCGTCAGTGCAGTGAGTGTAGCGGCATCCCTGCCCGCGGCGTCTGGTACAAATGCACCGTCTGTCGAGACTTCTTCCTGTGCGCTGACTGCGAGCACAAGTTGGCCTCCTCATC
>JASANA010002430.1:0-10483 GCA_030248095.1 Ptycholaimellus sp. GST1_10
TCGTCCTTCCGTCGGAAGCAGCCAGCCTGTACACTCCTTTCTCCCAAAAATCGATTGCCCTGAGTTTAAGTCAAGAAAATTTCACAAAACTAGTATAACATGGGGTTCATTTGCACAAAGTGGCTGAACCCATGAGATGAACTGCCGCCCCTTGTATTATGGTCTAAACAAACATCTCTCTAATAGGTAGGTAATAATCTGAATCCATATATCATGCATCATGGAGACTATATTGACATGTTATATAATGGAGTGGGCAGGAAGGGGTTAAAGAAAAGGGGGCCCGGATGACGGTTGAAAAATAAATTTGGAAGTGACCTTACGTTTTGACCTCATTCTCAGTCATTCCGAAGTCTTTCTGAGCTCTGTTTTTTGCTAAAACTGCCGAACGAACTGAATCGTTCAGAAATACAGCTCATTTTGCACAGTAATGGCTAGAAAAATAACAGCTTAGCTGGAAATGCTCCGGCAGTTTATGGGTCTACTCATAAACTAATGTTTCAGGTTTTAATAACTTATTATACATGCTATGTGTATATTCCCGATTGAACGGTTGTGCTAATCGATGGAACTGAATGGTAAGAAATGGACAAGAAATGGCGGCAGGGGGGAGGCTGCTGTCCAGCGCCTGGTTTGACCAGGATGCGAACATGTCTACCACACCGAATGCATCGGCATCACTTGGGAAGAGTATTGAAGGATGGGCAAAGACAAGAGAATCAAAGAGTAGACCTGCCGAAGCTGCCTGGTACAGAGGAGGAATCAGCCAAAAGCAGAAATAAATAGGAAATAGTGCAAGAAATATTGTTCGATTGATTGCTTCCTGTTTGATTAAAGAACACTAATTGTATAAGGCGTAAAAGCAACGAATTTCAATTACTCACTCAATCCATGTTTTGTTAATTAATAACTTTATAAACTTTTATCACTGAAATCAAGGATGGCAACCGTCATCAAGTCTAAATGATGGCTAGAAGGGTTCCCGAACCATCTAGAATACCAATGTTCAAAATGTAGAGTTGCTGCATGTATACGTAGACCACCTCTTGATATGATCCAATAAGACTACCCAGTGTATTGATGTTTCTTAAAAAACGGGGTCTGGGACTTAGGGATTTTTTGGGGTGAATCCTTAGTACTGCCCCCAGGCCAAGTCCTGGGCGGCAGTTCAAAAATGGCACCATATAGGTAATTTTGGGCACAGATTACGAATTCGATGCCCATTTGCTTGTATCTGGTCCAAAAATCCAAAACATTTGGAAAATTTGGCAAAAATTAATGAAATCGGCACCTGAAAAAACGGAGAAATTGCAATTGTCACAGTTCCACTAATTTTTGCCAAGGTCCGAAAACATATGTTTGAGCGGCCAACATGCTGGGTATTTCCTGAAAAAATGAGCCAATTTGGTTGAGAAACCACCGAGGAATCTTTGCTTACATATATATATAGACTCGCACCCCTTTTTGGGGTGAATCCTTAGTACTGCCCCCAGGCCAAGTCCTGGGCGGCAGTTCAAAAATGGCACCATATAGGTAATTTTGGGCACAGATTACGAATTCGATGCCCATTTGCTTGTATCTGGTCCAAAAATCCAAAACATTTGGAAAATTTGGCAAAAATTAATGAAATCGGCACCTGAAAAAACGGAGAAATTGCAATTGTCACAGTTCCACTAATTTTTGCCAAGGTCCGAAAACATATGTTTGAGCGGCCAACATGCTGGGTATTTCCTGAAAAAATCAGCCAATTTGGTTGAGAAACCACCGAGGAATCTTTGCTTACATATATATATATAGACTCGCACCCCTTTTTGGGGTGAATCCTTAGTACTGCCCCCAGGCCAAGTCCTGGGCGGCAGTTCAAAAATGGCACCATATAGGTAATTTTGGGCACAGATTACGAATTCGATGCCCATTTGCTTGTATCTGGTCCAAAAATCCAAAACATTTGGAAAATTTGGCAAAAATTAATGAAATCGGCACCTGAAAAAACGGAGAAATTGCAATTGTCACAGTTCCACTAATTTTTGCCAAGGTCCGAAAACATATGTTTGAGCGGCCAACATGCTGGGTATTTCCTGAAAAAATCAGCCAATTTGGTTGAGAAACCACCGAGGAATCTTTGCTTACATATATATATAGACTCGCACTCCTTTTTGGGGTGAATCCTTAGTACTGCCCCCAGGCCAAGTCCTGGGCGGCAGTTCAAATATGTTAATTTGCCAAGGAATTTGCATTATATTTTTCATTTTCGAATTTTTTCTTTTTGTTTTATTTTTTTAATAAGTTTATTTTTTATTCATTTTTTTTGCTTATCTAATAAAATCTTGGCAATTTTTTACAATAAGTACTTTTATTCTACCAAGTACCTGCGCTGTTATGAGCCCCATGGTCTAGTTTGCATTAAGCTTTAAGGCTTCGCAAGCGAAGCCTACGCAGTTGCTGGTATAGTTTGTATTCAGCTTTAAGGCTTCGCAAGCGAAGCCTACGCAGTTGCCACCATACAAAGGTTTTTGACTAAGCCTAAGCCTTTCATAGAGTCAGTATACCGATTATGATATCAGTGGAATAATAAAAGTCCCTATTGTAATAAATACCCAAAATCTTAATTAAATATATAACCAACAATATAAAATTTGTATTTTTACATTTTATACAATATTAAAAGTGGAAGAAATATCTGGTACCATCGGCAGGCCAAATGTGGGTCTCTTTTCTCCAAAATTTGGAATTGCCTTGAGTAAAAAGTCAAGGAAATATAATTTCTACTAGTGGAATCTGCTGCGTCATCTGCATTTTGTTTTGGGCGCGCATGGAAAGAGACACTGAACTGCGCGCCAAAAACAAAATGCAACTGTCCAAGCAGCAGATTCCACTAGTAGAAATTATATTTCCTTGACTTTTTACTCGAGGCAATTCCAAATTTTGGAGAAAAGAGACCCACATTTGGCCTGCCGATGGTACCAGATATAAATCAAGATTTGATAGAGAAAATTGGCAATCAAAAGTGCCGCACGAACTCCTTCCCTTCCCTCCCCTTCCCTTCCCTTCGCATCTCCTCCATGTATGGGTGTAGGTATTCATTCCACGCCCCCCCCTCTTCCCGTCCAGTCTTAGGCTTTACTGTCTTAGATTTTCAGTTACCTCGTTAAGTGAATGACCCTGTGGTGTAGTGGTGTAAGCGATTGACCTGCTGGGTCAATCATGCAAGTTCGAATCCTGACTCATCAATTACTTTTTGCATGCTTTTAAAGTTGAGGAAATAACTGGTACCATCGGCAAGCCGAAATAAAGCTCTTTTCTCTTAAAAAAATCGATTGCCCCGAGTTTAAAGCCAAAGAAATTGCCCTACTACAAGTGAAATCTGCTGTGTCACCTGCATTTTGGTTGAGCGCGCCTGAAAAGAGCCCTGGAACTGCACGCGAAATCAAAATGCAAATGCCCCACAAGCAGATTTCACTTGTAGTAGGGCAATTTCTTTGGCTTTAAACTCGGGGCAATCGATTTTTTTAAGAGAAAAGAGCTTTATTTCGGCTTGCCGATGGTACCAGTTATATTAAAAGTGGAGGGTTTTTGGGTGCGCATGGAAAGAGACACTGAACTGCACGCCAAAAACAAAATGCAACTGTCCAAGCAGCAGATTCCACTAGTAGAAATTGTATTTCCTTGACTTTTTACTCGAGGCAATTCCAAATTTTGGAGAAAAGAGACCCACATTTGGCCTGCCGATGGTACCAGATATAATATTGCCCCCCCCCATGAATATTGCCCCCCCATGAATATACCCGCCCCCCCCCCCCCCCCCCCATGAGTTTTGAAGGGAATTTTCGCTCTCATGTTGCTCAGCAAATATTGCCCCCCCATGATTTTTGTTTCCTGTTGGGCAGTACCTACTAGTTAGTCTATACCGTGTTCGTCATGCTACTAGTTAGTCTGCCTACTATGAGGAGTAGTACTAGGATACTGTTTACGGCAACCCCTTAGGCTTAGTCAAAATGCGCGAATACTGTGGCAGTACTACCCATAGTTGCTTAGGAGCCATGGTCTATACTGTGGCAGTACTACCCATAGTTGCTTAGGAGCCATGGTCCATACTGTGGCAGTACTACCCATAGTTGCTTAGGAGCCATGGTCCATACTGTGGCAGTACCTACTACATGGACTAACTAGTAGGTACTGCCACAGTGAAAGGATGAGCCTTTTAGTTTTTGTGTTGGCTACGCCCTATATAGCGGTATAGACTAACTAGTAGCATGACAAACACGGTATAGACTAACTCGGTTTAGACTCATGGGGGGGCAATATTTGCTGAGTGAATTTTGACCAAAAATTTGCAATAAATTAAATATTAATAAATAAAAAAATAATAAAATTTAATTAAACTTTCATGGGGGGCGGGTATATTCATGGGGGGGCAATATTCATCGGGGGGGGGGGGATAATTCAGGCGGGGGGGGGGGGGGGGGATAAAGCCATGGGGGGGGGGAATATTCATGGGGTGTAAGTTCTACCCATCAGCCGGTGAAACTAGGTGACATCGTGACAATAGGTGAAATGGTTTCTTGGGGGGGGGGGGGGGGGACTAGTCGCCCCCCCAGACACAAATTTGAATTTTTGACGACTAGTCCCCGCCCCCTTAAGACACAATTTCGTCTATTTTCCGTGTAAAGCCGTATCAACTATGGGCTGCATTAGCGCAGGGTGTGTGGGTATCTTGGGGGAGACTTTCATGGGGGGGACGTTCGTGGGGGGGTACCTCTTGGGGGGGAATCTCATGGGGGAACTGGGCGTCAGCCAAAATTTCTTAAGACCCAAATCAATCTAGCTGTGTGATTCTTAGCTTCAGTTTTGGTGTTTGAGCATGCATAATTGTCAATGAGTTTTCCATGCTAATTACACCAAAATTGAAGCTAAAAATTACACAGCTAGATGGATTTGGGGCATAACAAATTTTTAGAAACAAGAAAATGAAACTTTGAGACTATTTTTTTGGTCATTTTTTGCCTATGCTATAACATAGGGCCAAAACGGGAGTGCATATTTTGAAAGACCAGGGAGGAGATCATGGTGCCGTTGTCGGAAACTCAAGTTTCATACTAAAAATGAAATTTTTTTAAAGATTTTGAAATATTGAAAATTGTTTTTTTGCAAATAATTCTGCTGCATTTGACTGTAGACGGTTCTAATGGTGGTCGAATCATAAAAATTGGTTGCGAAACACTGGAGATGATGACAAAATAAGTCTTTTTTGAAACTTCAAAAATTTGTCAAAAATCGAATTTTGAGCTTTGAACGCTTATTCTGCACTATAAGTCTTTGAATTGTGTCTAGTTTCTAGAGAAAATAAAAAAAAAGCGAATTTTCTCGGCAACCCAATTTTAAACCTCTCAAAAAAGCTCTCTTAAAACCTTTCATTTGTTCTCTGTGAAAAAGAAGGGGCCTATTGTTTTCAGGTGATCCAGTGGAGCCGGTGTCGCAGGGGCCGAACGGGATCAGCTGCGACTCTTGCTTGGGCGTGGCCTCATCGGGAGTGCGAGTGCTGACCTGCCGCATCTGGCGTGGCGGCGTCCTCGTCCTCAGAACCTTCCCTGTCTGGTGCGATGCGGACACCGATGGAGGCGGCTGGGCCAACATACAACAGTACACTGAGCTACAATTTACCCCATCCACATTCTCTATGCACCACAGGACTCAGGAGAAGACTGTAGGCTGAGGTAGGAATTAAATGGAGCAATCTTGCTGGTTGTAGGCGCTACAGTGACCGCGTGCCGTTCGACCGGGACTGGATAGAGTACAGAGGAGGCTTCGGAGCGGTGGAGGAGCGGGGCAACTACTGGCTAGGCCTGGACAAGATCTACTGGCTCACCAACGCCCAGTGGGGCCAGCTGGAGCTCCGCATAGACTTCCTCGTCCCCATCGACGAGTTTCGCCCTCCCATGCGCCACTTCAGCAAATATGCCCGCTTCTCCGTTCCCACTCACCCTCCTCCCATCATCAGCCCAGCTCTAAACGCCTCCAACTCTATGCAGGTGTCCAGCGAGTCGGACAACTTCCGCCTCCACATTTCGCCCTCTGCCGTCGGCACTGCTGGTAAGGAAGGGAGGGTTGGGAAGGGAAGGAAGGGGAGAGAGAAGAGCCGATGGCACAGGCGACGCCATCAACACGAAAGGCGGAAGCTGGAACCAGTCGGGCATGGCCTTTGTGACGGCGGACAGGCCCGCCAACGACAACTGCGACGTGGCCACCGGCAGGCCCGGCCTCTACCTCTGCCTGGCCACTCCCTGGCCCTCCTACCCTTCCATGACCTCCGGGTGAAAGCCTCCCACAAGCCCCTCCCTACACCCCACTCACATTCCTCCCCAGAGGTTGGTGGATGAACTGCTGCGGCAGCTCCAACCTCAACGGGCGCTACGGACCCGGCTTCTACACGGACCGCAGGCCCAGGGATCGCATCTACTGGGCCACTCTTGAGGTGCCCTCCCTCACCTACCCTCCCTACACTCACCCCAACTGCTAGCTCTGTGCAGCATCACGATGTTCTCAGCGTCAGCCAAGTTCAGATGCGCGTACGGCCGCGCCATTGATGCCTTGCTCCGTCTGATCACGCATATATTCATCTGAATGGTACCGTAGACGATGAGACTATCAATTAGCAAAGCACTGAGAAAAGCACACGACTGAAGCATGGCCATAATAGGTATGGCCGGCCTGGAATAGAAGTCTGATTGGCGGCCGAACAGGGAAAAAGCGAGAGATGAAATGTGTCACGAGAGAGAGGGTGAATGAGTATTCTAACTATATCACTAGTGAAGAAGCACGCGCAATGAGACGCGGATATGGGAGAGCGGAAAGCGAGGCATTGATCCTTAGTTGGCAGGAAGTTGCGTTGGGGAGAGAAGGTTGGAGGAGGAGAAGAAGGAAGTTTGATTGGGTGTGAGTGGTCAGGCGTGATGCTGAGCGGCAATTTCCTCCAAGTGACCGGCGGAAAACTTCAGGTTCATCTCATCCCCAAGGATATCAATGGCCTCCACTGCCTGCAAGGAATAGGCAGGGCTCTGTTGGAGGTGAGGAGTTAGAGTAAGTGAAGTAGAAAGACCTGATCCAGCATCTCCTTGCTGTGTGCGGAGGAAACGCAGAAGCGGGCTCTGGTCAGCGTCAGTGGAGTAGCGGGGTAGCCGACCGTCACTGTGGCCATGCCGAACCTGTCTCCATTCAGTCTCTTTCCACCTCCCATAAAAAGGGGAGAAGGCAGGACCTGTGGAGCATGTCGCGATTGAACTTGCCCACGAGGCAGACGAAGAAGAGCATGAGGGGGATCACTGGGGAGTCATCGGCGCCCCAGACTATGAAGCCGCGCTCCAACAGCTTCCGTCGCAGATAGCGCGCATTCCAGGCCAACTGCCCTATGCGCCGGGCCCCTGCAACAGCTCCCCTGCTCCCCAGAACCCCCCCCCCCTCTCCAGCGTCAAGGAACCGTCGTCGGTGCCGTCCCGGCCCATGATGATGTTGAGGGCGGAGATGATCTGTTGGGCCACCACCGGCGCCATCCCCGCCCCGTAGCACACTCCCACGCTGCACACAGCCTCACAGTGGGCCAATGTCTGCGTCTGAGAAGGGGCGGCTGAGAACCTGTGTGAGCGCATGTGGCGTATGAAGGGCTTGGAGCCGGCGATGTAGCCGCCGGAGGCGCCGAAGCTCTTGGTGAACGTCCCCATCATCACGTCCACGTCCGCGAAGTCTGCCCCAAAATAGTCCACCACGCCGCGGCCGTGGCTGCCCAGTGCACCTGTGGGAACCCTGGCCAGCTCACAGACAGACAGCAGCTGGGCAGAGGCAGAGGAAACCGATGGAGTGAGCCTCGTCCAGCCACAGATACGCCTTGTACTTCTTCTTCAGCTCTATTATCTACAACTTCCTTGCATGCTTTGCCTCAAAGCCCTTTGTCCCAAAGAGCGGGGCGGGGGGCCATCAAAACAGCTAATTGAGCATGCGGAGTGGTGAGGAGTAGTGGGAGTAGGGGCGTGGGATGAGAAACCTTGGGGAGGTTGCAGATGGAGCCTTCCATGGAATAGATGCCTTCGACGATGATGAGTATTTTCTTGAATGGCCGTCGTGTCCGCGGCTGGCCTAGCACAATGGCGTCGCGTAGCTTTCGCTCCAGGTCCTCCATATCTCAAAGAATGACGGGCTCAAATCAAGCTTACTAAATTATACTTTTTTATCAGAATTTTAATAGCTTTCACCTTTAAAGCTAGTCAGAAATATTTCCTATAAATTGTGTCTTATACTATTCGATTCTAAGTTATTTGTGATTATGCACCACACCATCACAAAGAATGATCTACCCTTGAATTCAGACAAAATATTTTAAAACCCCAACCATAAATTTAGGATTATGCTAAATTGTTAGAAAACATCAACTCTAAAGGCCAAAAAATGCCGCACAATGTTGGTCGAAGCGTTAAATATTTCTAAGATCACAATTGCACTAGAAGCAAATCCATTCATCTGCTGAGACACTTGTGAGTCATTGGTAAAATGAAGTCTCGTTTTAATTCTCCTTAAAAATTATTTTCAAATTAAGTTGTCCTCAAACGGCGATCCCCAGGATATGGAGTGAAACCATTGTGGCGGAAAACGCGCTTGGTGGCCTGACTGAGCTTGCAGCCGAGGATGAGGCTGGAGTGGTTGAGCTCGTCGGAGAGGATGAGCGTGCCGCGGCCCATGAGCGCAGGCAGGTTGGTGGAGTTGGTGGCGAAGCCCATGGGGAAGCACAGGGCCTCCTCCTTTCCCACAAACTCCGCCACCAGCCGCTCCAGCTCCTGCTGCAGCACTGGGCGGCCTGAGAGGCTAGAAGGGTGAGGGGTGATTGGTTGGAGGAAGGAGGCAGAACCCAGCTCCCTAGGGGTAGAGCAGGAGGCAACGCCGAACTTGCGAAGAGCCTCCTTGTTGGGCCCGGCACAAGGTCCTTTGACCTCCGCAAAGCCGAGGTAGTTGTAGGAGCCGAAGTTGAGGACGCGCTGCTCCTCTCCAGTCAGCCTGGAAGGGGCTGCTAAGCGGAGATAAGGGTCGGAAAAGAAGGGCTGAAACTCTAGGTTCCAGTTGTAGTCCCTGCTGGTGCGCTGGAGGAGGGACATGGTGGCGCCGGGGGCGGAGTTGATGGGGCGGTTGAAGACGTCTCGGATGGGCCGGTAGACGTTGGCGATGTAGAGGGCCTCAAAGTCGCTGTACAGGTGCACAAAGTCCTTCAGTGATCAGGCGGCCCTTTGCGGGAGGCAGAGAAAGGATGGAGGACTAGCCGATTGCCTGGGCAGCTCGTTGGCCTTGTGGTTGCGCTCAATGCGAAGACGGCGAAGGCAGTCGCGGAACTGGCCGTAGAGCAGGATGATGGCATAGCTGAAGATCCCGAACACCGCCACCTAAGACCAGTCTTGCTCTAGAGAGTGGGCAAGCTGAAGGGAGGAGGAGACCCAGATTGGAGGCTGGCGGAACTCGTTGAGGAGGCGGCGAGGCGTCGGCTTCTCTGGCTCCCCTTTCCAAGACTCCCCTTTACGGGCCAGCACCGGCGAGCTGGCCTCTGCCTCCTAGCACAGCCAGCCTCATGATTCACTTACTTTCTCACATCAGACCACCCCACCACACCCAACTTCCACTCAAATACATACGCAAACATTGCAGCTTTATCGCCTACGCAATTTGTCAGGGCGCCGAGACAATATGAGTTGGATGGATTGAAGGAATGAGAAGGCAAGAGAATAGAAAGAGAAGGTGACCTGGTGCTGCTGCTCGTCGGGCCCGTTGAATGGGTCCATGGGGTGAAAGTCGGAGTTGGAGGAGGAGGAGGGGGCCCGGCTGTGCTCCGCCGCCACCATCCTTTCTTCTCGCCCTGCCTGCCTCGCACAAACACTGACGCTCTCTGGCCTGCCTGCCACCATCCTCATGCATCATCCTGCCCGGCCCAATGCCGCTCACAGCGCCCAACTAGCATGCTCAGGCCACTCCCCTCCCCTACTCTCCCTACAGACACGCATGAGTCGACGCTTAGCCTGTCTGCTCTGTCCACCCAAGGCCCTCCCAAACCCCCTCCACTGAGCTGCTAGAACAGGCATTCATCCCATGGCCAATTGAACAGAAAAAAAGGCGATGAAGATTTGGGGCTAAGGAGAGAAAGGGCCCAGCTGGAGGAGAATGTTTGCAAAAGAATGTGTATGCATGCGCACTAAAGAGCATTGTAGTGGAAAAAGCGTGGGTAAAAAGAAGTGGCAAGAGTCCAAAAGACGGAAGTGGGTTAGGAGGGGCAGCTGGGAACTACTATTGGAGGCAGCGTGAAGGCCCAGAGAGTCGTCCTCCGCTGAGCTTCACTGTCAGCTTTGTAGAGCGGGCGTTTGCAGTGCTCGCGCAGAACCTGTTCCCCTCCCTGCACTCCCCCCACGCACACCCTCGCGGCATCTCAAACAATCCCCCTCCCTTCCAACGCCGACGC
>JASANA010002434.1:0-34958 GCA_030248095.1 Ptycholaimellus sp. GST1_10
TCGCCGCACATTTGAAGGTGAGCACCTTTTGAAGCCTTTATTTTTCACTCTTCTCCCCTCCTCCTCTTCTTTCCACTCCTGCCCTCACGCCAGGAAGCGCGCACTTTGAGCTCACAGAAGCGAGCTCTGCAATGTTGCACCAAATTGTCTTTATTACAGGCCTTGCAAGCTGACCAATCGGATCCAGATTTTCCAGTCTACATTTCCCGAAACACTTGCAACCTGGAGGGGCTTATTAAAGCCTCGGAAAGAATGATCAAGGAGCTCCAGAACAAAGGTTCTTTTAAGCCATAGGAGCGTCGATGAGGGGTGAGAAAAGGATTGCCTAGGAGGGACTAGGAGAACTAGAAGTTGGGAGGAGGAGGGACAGTTTTTGCTGCCCAAAGTGCCAAAGCGACGCAAGACGACGAACCCAGGCCCTCCTCCACTAGGCCAGCTGCAGACCAGCAAGAACACGAGCCCAGGCCCTCCTCCGCTAAGCCAGCTGCAGACCAGCAAGAACACGCTTCCCACTGCCGTTTTATCCCGCAACAGTGATGAGGCGCTCCAGCAATTTGTCAAGCGACCACGACTTGAGCCTGAACATTTGGAGGCAAAAGAACAAAAGCCTAAAGCAAAGATGACGATTCAGAAAACCAAACTATGATCTTTCACTTGCATTTTCTACGTTTTGCTATGCATTTCCATGTATTTGCTCGCACTTTTGCTGTCAAAACTCTTGCTGACGAATAAAACAATGCATTATAAAAATAATTAAATAAATAACAAATTGCAAAAAAAGAGCAATAGGTATCCGCCAAGCCTGGTTAGGTCTTGTACTGGGGGGCCTTGAGACCCCCTCTTATTGATTGAGAAGAGAGCGGCCTGAGGCGCGCTCTCTAGACCAGTAGGCTAGGCGGGATACCGGACCACTAGGCCTTTTTGGTCCTACTCTATCCTCTGCTCCCTCTTTTCCCTCTTTTCCCTCGCCCCCTCCCCTCAGCGCCTCCCCTCAGCGCCTCCGCCGCCGAAATGCGCAAGGCCCTCAAAGCCAGGCCTCTGATGATCTATCCTCTTTATTTCCCCCAAATCTACAGCCAACTGCCTCAATCTTGCTCGAGAACTTGGTCATTGTCATTAGGAGAAGAGTGGAAAAGGGGGACCAAGAGTGGGGGAGAAGAGAGGGGGAGGCGGAAAAGTGGGGGAGTGGAAGAGGGATGAGATACCAATCCAAGAAAAGTCTTACAGAGCTCGGAAATTAAAGACTGCTGTGTGGAGGGCTGGTTAAGGGGGGAGAGTGTATCATCAGACGGCTTGATTGTGGTGCGTTGTCCGATTTACGAGACAGCGTTTTGCTGGGAAATAAGCTCGCCTTGCCGACGCCCCCCGCCCAGTTAACCTAGATCATTCTCCTCCCTTCCTCCTCCCCCTCCCCTCCTCTTCCCCTCCCCCCATTCAATTTGTAAATGACAGCTTCAATTTGTGAGCAATCCCTGTAACGCCGCATTGTTTAATCTGCGCAAGGTGTTACAAACCAGCAGTCTAATGGTGAGCAATCCAGTGTTAAACCACATTGTGCCGTCGCTTTCAATTCGTAAATGACAGCTTTAATTTATGAGCAATCCCTGTAACGCCGCATTGTTTGATCTGCGCAAGGTGTTACAATCCAGCACCCTAATGATTCGCAATCCAGTGTTTTACAATTGTCAAAGTGCTGCGACTGATACGAGTAGGCTTAGCACGTCAACTGTTTTTCATCCCCCAACGTCAATAGCAATAGAAAGCGAACCGACATTGCGACAATAAAGGGGACAAGCCTTGGCAAAGAAGAAAAGAAGAGAGAAGCCTCGGAAAAAACAAAGCGGAAATATCGCCGAGTAGCCGACTTGAATTTGCCTCTCCAGTCGCCGCTCCTCCTCCTCTCCTCCTCTCCTCCTCCCCTGGAAAAAAGAACCGGGCGAGGAAAATTAGTGACCTAGGCAGGGGGGAGGGAAGAGCGCTTTCGGGGACCAAGGCTGAGGCAGGGGCATTTTTTACTCCCTCCCCCATATTTTTACTCCCTCCGCGGCGAGCCCCCCCTTAAGTTCCTCCAGCTAATTAGTCTGCCAATTAGTCTAGACACTACCGCACGTCTAGCCATTTTTTACTCCCTCCCCGGCGAGCCGCCCCAATGTTCCTCCAGCTAATCAGTCTAGACACTACCGCACGTCTAGCCATTTTTTACTCCCTCCCCGGCGAGCCGCCCCAATGTTCCTCCAGCT
The DNA here is from genome assembly GCA_030248095.1 of Ptycholaimellus sp. GST1_10. Lineage (NCBI taxonomy): Eukaryota > Metazoa > Nematoda > Chromadorea > Chromadorida > Chromadoridae > Ptycholaimellus > Ptycholaimellus sp. GST1_10. Next base: position 2,241 of record JASANA010002434.1, read on the forward strand.
AATCAGTCTAGACACTACCGCACGTCTAGCCATTTTTTACTCCCTCCCCGGCGAGCCGCCCCAATGTTCCTCCAGCTAATCAGTCTAGACACTACCGCACGTCTAGCCATTTTTTACTCCCTCCCCGGCGAGCCGCCCCAATGTTCCTCCAGCTAATCAGTCTAGACACTACCGCACGTCTAGCCATTTTTTACTCCCTCCCCGGCGAGCCGCCCCAATGTTCCTCCAGCTAATCAGTCTAGACACTACCGCACGTCTAGCCATTTTTTACTCCCTCCCCGGCGAGCCGCCCCAATGTTCCTCCAGCTAATCAGTCTAGACACTACCGCACGTCTAGCCAATTAGTCTAGACACCTTTCCCCCGCCCCACCTGAGCCGCCCTTTGAGCATATTTTTCCCCCCTCCCCTGCGAGCCGCCCTTTGACCCTCTAGCCAATTAGTCTAGACACTACAGTAGCAAGCACCCACCTAGCCGCCATAAATCATCCAAGGTCAAATGTAGGTCACGGACCCACCTCCCTCCCTCCCTTTCCCCCTCTCCCCACAGCGGATCCCTCCATCCCCCCTCCTCCACATAACCCCTCCAAAATCCTAAATGGTGGTGATGGTATAGTAAGACCATGTGTCTTCTAATACTTTCGCAATATTTCCCACTAAACGTCTGAAATCACTGAACTTTGCGCATGCCCTTGTGCCAAGAGGCAAGTACCCAAAAAGCCTGGCGTTCTGCCGGACAGGCGACTTGAGACCGGTGGAAGAAATGCGAATCTTGGCACATGGCGTGGAAAGAGGGAATGGGGGGCAAGGTGGACGGGTGCAGGTCTAACGGGGCCCAGCCCCCGAGCGCATAAGAGGCGTGGCCCTCCCTGCCCCTTCCGCCATCCCCCAAAGCCCCGCACACACCAGCTCTGATGGCCTTCTGTCCAGCGCCCTTCGGAGTGTCCACCGATGCTTTCTACGCCTCCTATTTTCAGGTTGCTTTCGTTAATCGGCTGAAATAGGAAAATTTGGATAAGAATAAGAAAAGAAATATGGAGACCATTGAAAAATGGTTTTTGATTGCAGTCGTGTGCAAATGGGGCAGGGGAACGGGCCAAAAGACAGCCAGCGGTTGATTTCTCAGACACGGACAGTGAACACTCTGCACGGTGCCAAATTTTTTAAAACATTTTTTTTCCAATTTTCTAACCACCTTCTCTTTTTTCTTATTTTGACTTCGACACAACTGGAGGAAGTTTTAGAGCAGACAACTCGGAGACTGGAGAAAGCCAAGTTGCGCGCAAACGTCGTCGTGGGGTTAGCTTCTTTCTTCCATTGCGCTTGCCACCAATCATAGGTTGCATCTAGAAGCAAATCCATGCCGCATTAATGACAAGGTCAAGAAGGTCAATTGGATGAGGGTAAGGCTTCTTCTGGCGACAAGCTTTGTGTTGTTCCTCGCAAGCTAGCCAGGTGCAGAGCCTTTCATCCTCCCCTTCCCCACACCAGGACACCTTTCTCTGTTCCTCTCTCCTCATTAGAAGTGCCTCATCCGACCCACCACCCGCTGGGACGAATAATTGCTCTGGTCTATTGACGCAGCGCCTTTAGGGAAATCCCATGCGTCGTAGTTTCCAAGGGCACACACTTGGAGTTGGGGCTGGATGAGAGGAGGGCGCATGTGTAGAGGTGAGAGGAGTAGGGTGGGGAGGTTTTTGGGAGGGTGTCTAGCGGGCATAGCGGACGGCCTTATAGGCGCAATGCCTCCCTGCCCCATATTCGGCGCCCACTTCGCGGACGCCTGTCCTCCCCGTGCCCAAAACCACCCCCGCCCCCCTTTTTCACGCATTGTTATCCGCCCCCTCACCCTTCGGCCTTTGCCTTCTCTCTGCTCCAAACCACCTCTGCCCTCTCATCCTCTCCCGCTGCCTCTCCAAGAGGGGTTGAAAGCAATACAAATGACTGCAAAAGTAGGAAAATAACTGAAATTCTCTCGACTCAGAAACCGGAAATCAATTTCTGAACCTGAAAAAAGCAAAAGCAGAAAAGTCTAGAAAAATTTACCAATTTCGGATTTCTCTAGATGATCGAGAAACGACGGCGAGACCGAATCAATGCTTCTCTAGCTGACCTGCGTCGCCTGGTCCCAACCGCCAGCCAACAGCAGGCCAACCAGAAGCTGGAGAAGGCCGAAATTCTCCAGCTCACCGTCCAGTACCTCGCCCAGCTTCAGTCCAGCGGTTCTCGCTTGCTTTCACCGATTAACAGTTGCCCAATGACCGATGGGTCTTTGAAGGAATATCCTCGGCTGTCAGCGGTCATGTGGACTACCAGAGCCTGGGCTTTCGGGAGTGCCTCTCCGAAGTGGCGCATTACTTGGCCACCGCTGAAGGCTTGTCCACAGAACATCCGCTGCGCCAGAGGTTTGCTTTCAATTTTTTCAATAAAAAAGGCCGAAATTTCAGTTTTATTTAGCGAAAATTTCTGAACAAAATTACTTTACAGAGTTTGCTCATGCTTTCAAATAATCTGAGCAGTCCAATTGTCAGACTGCTCAATCACCTGCAGTGCTACAGCAATCGAAGAGCCACTCCATCGCTGCCGAGTTCCCCAGCTTCTTCCAACATATTCCCGCCAGGGCACTGTTTTGCGTCGGCATCGCCGAGAGATCAGAAAACCCAGGAGCAGCTGTAGTGAATCAGCCTTTTGAGAATTGAAATGTATTGCTGTTTTTATGCTTGATTTTATGCTTGATGTTTCGAAGTTTGTATCGGTTCTTATCTTTAATTATGTTAAAGTAATAGTGCACTGAAATTCGACCTTTTGTTTTACTTCTTGAATCGAATATCAGTCCTCTTTTTAAAGTCCTCTGTGTTGATTGCCTTAATAACGCGGCAATCGATACCATCACATGTCAAAAGCATGCTTTCAATGATTGATCAATTATTTCAATTATTTGCAACATTAACGGCAAGGTCTAAATTTTTCGGCAACCAACTCAGTAAAGCTCTCTCAACACATGAAGTTACTTGGCTATTGGGTATGAGATTGTTTATTGAGTATGTAATTCAGGTCCACCCATTATAAGAATGGTGGAAGATTTTTGCAATGAAAGCACCGCAGCGAATGCACAAAAAGTCCCTGAAGTAAAGATTATTGATAAACGCTGCACCAATAAAGGAGGAGAGCACTTGTTTATGAATCATACCATATTTAAATTTTTAAACCACCGCTAGCCATATTTATTGCATTGTGGAATTGTAGCAAAACTTATAGCAGAAGCAGGTGAATCTTCCAGCAAATTGGCATTTTAGTAAAACGATTCAAAAATGAAAGTTTAGTTTACTAGAACCTACATGAACCATCAGTAGCTAAATAATTCAATACGCCCAATGCATAAGGCACTGAGCGTTTTCCAAAGAAAATTCAGGGCTCTCAGCCGCTCTGTTCAGAGGGCGAGACTAGTTGTACCTGAATACGTTGGGTAATAACCAACGAACCCATCTCTTCTTCTCCGTATAAACCTCAAGCAAAAACTCGCGGACCTCAGTTGGCCACACAAACACTCGTTTCTCATTGATTCCGTTTTGCAACAAAAGCACAGAGGCCTCCCGAATTGATGGCAGCGCCACCAAGCAGTCGACAAAACACATTGGCTTAGCTCCAGAATTGATAGATGGCGCCCTTGTCGCTTGGCACTTTTTGCAAACACCTTCTTTGATTGGCGGGATCAATGAATGGCGAGAAGAGGCAGATGTACTCAAGCATCGAAAAAGATACGTATTAATACTAGTATAACATGGGGTTCATTTGCACAAAGTGGCTGAACCCATGAGGTGAACTGCCGCCCTTTATAATCTCCAATAGGTCCATTAGTCAAAAATGCACCATTTTTAGTTAATTAAATAAGGCTACCCAGTCAGCTGATGTTTTATGAAAAATGGGGTCTGGGACTTAGGGGTTTTTTGGGGTGAATCCTTAGTACTGCCCCCAGGCCAAGTCCTGGGCGGCAGTTCAAAAATAGCATAAGTTGGGTTCTACTGAACCTTTTTGCATGTTTTAAACGCCATTTAAAAGGGAATTTTATGGCCGAAATGATAGTGCATAGTATAGGGCTCAGTTCAAAATACCAGAGACCTAAATTTGAGGTCAAAATGGCTGAAATTCAAAAAAAAATGCAATTGTCACAGTTCCAATAATTTTCGCCAAGGTCCCAAAACATATGTTGGAGCGGCCAACATGCCTGACATTTCCTGAAAAAATGAGCCAATTTGGTTGAGAAACCGCAGAGGAATCTTTGCTCACATATATATATAGACTCACACCCCTTTTTGGGGTGAATCCTTAGTACTGCCCCCAGGCCAAGTCCTGGGCGGCAGTTCAAAAATAGCATAAGTTGGGTTCTACTGAACCTTTTTGCATGTTTTAAACGCCATTTAAAAGGGAATTTTATGGCCGAAATGATAGTGCATAGTATAGGGCTCAGTTCAAAATACCAGAGACCTAAATTTGAGGTCAAAATGGCTGAAATTCAAAAAAAAATGCAATTGTCACAGTTCCAATAATTTTCGCCAAGGTCCCAAAACATATGTTGGAGCGGCCAACATGCCTGACATTTCCTGAAAAAATGAGCCAATTTGGTTGAGAAACCGCAGAGGAATCTTTGCTCACATATATATATAGACTCACACCCCTTTTTGGGGTGAATCCTTAGTACTGCCCCCAGGCCAAGTCCTGGGCGGCAGTTCAAAAATAGCATAAGTTGGGTTCTACTGAACCTTTTTGCATGTTTTAAACGCCATTTAAAAGGGAATTTTATGGCCGAAATGATAGTGCATAGTATAGGGCTCAGTTCAAAATACCAGAGACCTAAATTTGAGGTCAAAATGGCTGAAATTCAAAAAAAAATGCAATTGTCACAGTTCCAATAATTTTCGCCAAGGTCCCAAAACATATGTTGGAGCGGCCAACATGCCTGACATTTCCTGAAAAAATGAGCCAATTTGGTTGAGAAACCGCAGAGGAATCTTTGCTCACATATATATATAGACTCACACCCCTTTTTGGGGTGAATCCTTAGTACTGCCCCCAGGCCAAGTCCTGGGCGGCAGTTCAAAAATAGCATAAGTTGGGTTCTACTGAACCTTTTTGCATGTTTTAAACGCCATTTAAAAGGGAATTTTATGGCCGAAATGATAGTGCATAGTATAGGGCTCAGTTCAAAATACCAGAGACCTAAATTTGAGGTCAAAATGGCTGAAATTCAAAAAAAAATGCAATTGTCACAGTTCCAATAATTTTCGCCAAGGTCCCAAAACATATGTTGGAGCGGCCAACATGCCTGACATTTCCTGAAAAAATGAGCCAATTTGGTTGAGAAACCGCAGAGGAATCTTTGCTCACATATATATATAGACTCACACCCCTTTTTGGGGTGAATCCTTAGTACTGCCCCCAGGCCAAGTCCTGGGCGGCAGTTCAAAAATAGCATAAGTTGGGTTCTACTGAACCTTTTTGCATGTTTTAAACGCCATTTAAAAGGGAATTTTATGGCCGAAATGATAGTGCATAGTATAGGGCTCAGTTCAAAATACCAGAGACCTAAATTTGAGGTCAAAATGGCTGAAATTCAAAAAAAAATGCAATTGTCACAGTTCCAATAATTTTCGCCAAGGTCCCAAAACATATGTTGGAGCGGCCAACATGCCTGACATTTCCTGAAAAAATGAGCCAATTTGGTTGAGAAACCGCAGAGGAATCTTTGCTCACATATATATATAGACTCACACCCCTTTTTGGGGTGAATCCTTAGTACTGCCCCCAGGCCAAGTCCTGGGCGGCAGTTCAAAAATAGCATAAGTTGGGTTCTACTGAACCTTTTTGCATGTTTTAAACGCCATTTAAAAGGGAATTTTATGGCCGAAATGATAGTGCATAGTATAGGGCTCAGTTCAAAATACCAGAGACCTAAATTTGAGGTCAAAATGGCTGAAATTCAAAAAAAAATGCAATTGTCACAGTTCCAATAATTTTCGCCAAGGTCCCAAAACATATGTTGGAGCGGCCAACATGCCTGACATTTCCTGAAAAAATGAGCCAATTTGGTTGAGAAACCGCAGAGGAATCTTTGCTCACATATATATATAGACTCACACCCCTTTTTGGGGTGAATCCTTAGTACTGCCCCCAGGCCAAGTCCTGGGCGGCAGTTCAAAAATAGCATAAGTTGGGTTCTACTGAACCTTTTTGCATGTTTTAAACGCCATTTAAAAGGGAATTTTATGGCCGAAATGATAGTGCATAGTATAAGGCTCAGTTCAAAATACCAGAGACCTAAAATTGAGGAAAAAATGGCTGAAAAAAAAAAAAAACACAATTTCACAGTTCCAATAATTTTCGCCAAGGTCCCAAAACATATGTTGGAGCGGCCAACATGCCTGACATTTCCTGAAAAAATGAGCCAATTTGGTTGAGAAACCGCAGAGGAATCTTTGCTCACATATATATATAGACTCACACCCCTTTTTGGAATCCTAGCTCCCGGGAAAAAATAGATTATTTAAACGCATTTAAAAGAATTTTAAAATGTAGTATAGGGCTGTTCCGGCTATTTGAGGGTGAAATTCAAAAAAAATCAATATTTTCCACCCCATATGTTGGAGCGCCAACATGCCTAACAAAAAACATAAAAAAAAAAAAAACAAATACTGCCCCCAGGCCAAGTCCTGGGCGGCAGTTCAAAAACATTGTTAGTTTTATTAATACATGGAAAGAAGACTGTAGCAATCGTTAAATGACCCATCCGGACGGGTTGAAAAAGGTGACCTCAGAAAACATTGCCGTTCTTGCTCAGTTTGAGAGATTTTGATGCGGTTTTCTCTGAAGATAGGGCAAGGAGCTTGATCATTCACCAAAAAAACGTACAGCATGATACGACTGGCTGGAAAAAACTTTTTCTGTGAGTCCCTGGCGTGCGCTATATTTTTCTCCTACATTTGGAAAAAGGCGAAAATTTTTTGTTGTCGTTTTCACATCTTATTATGTCTTTTGGATAGAGCTTTTTCTGCTGCATATGGGATAGTAATTCGTTTTTCTTAAATAGGAAAATTGAATGCAACATGGGCTGCGGAAAAGTTGTTTCAGTTTGAAAATGCCTCCTGTGACCTATGGCTCGATTTTAACATGTTTCATTCAATAATATTGATAACCTTTGCAAATTATTGTTAATAAACAGCCTTGGAGCGCATTTTCAACTTACAATAGTGATTAAGAAAGTCCGATAAGCTTTGAGATCCCAGGAAACCCCTGATGAATCAAGCAAAAGCGCGCATATTGCTTGCAGCGCTCTGGAATATTCATTGGCGAATAGGATATAAAACCATGGCAAGCCAGGGGGAGGATTTGTGTGAGAAGTGCCAAACACCAGTGGAAGGGGCCGGAACTGGCGGTCGACAGAAAAAGAATGCTGAACCAGTCCTGGAATGCCTCATTCGCGATGGCTGTCATCGGCTATTTCATGCTGGCTGCCTGGAAATTGACCGAGACGAATATCTTCACATGCGGAAGAAAGGCCTCGTCAAAACCTGGGCCTGTCCCACTTGCTCTGGCGCTGTGGATACTGAAGAAGATGCTGGCCTCATCGTTGCCCCTACCACATCTTCCGTCCCGCTTTCACAGCAGGGAGGTGAGTGCAGGCAGTAACTAAGAAGTCGGTGGTGAAAGGCGGGCAGTGAATTCAGATCTGTCAGAAGAAGTGCTGTCAGAAGCAGATCTGCTGCAACTGCAAAAGGCCCTGCGGGAAGCAAGGAAGGAGCAAAAAGTGCTTCGATGCTGGGCCACGCAGAAGCGGTGTGGAGGGTAGATTGTAAGGAGCAATGAAGAGTGAGATGATTTGCAGAGAAGCAGAGGGGGGCGGTGGGAAGAAGCTGGTACTGGTGAAACTGGTGTCATCGGAGAAGGGTAACTTGGGCACCGGCTGCTCCATCACCATCCTGCCCGATCGCAGCCTGGACATCCAGTCCAACGGGATCTCCTGCAATGGTGCCGACTGGCTGGCTGAGAAAGGCGCTCTGCCGGCAGAGCGGGAGGCAGCCACCCAGTTCCTAATCAACCTTCTTCTCTTCGTCGAAGCCCGCACTATCATTTGTCCAGGTTTTTCGGTGAGGAAAAGGGAAAATGGCATAGCTGAAAATGGTTGAAGGCGCAGGAGGAGGCGAAGCACTGGAGCGAGTGAAAGAAGGGATGATGGAGCTGGGCACAGGGCGTTCTCTGACCACGATCGGCTCCTCTGCAGGCGACGTTGTGCTTCGGTTCATTGCACACACAGTCCTCATTCACCTTGCAGGAGCTAGATTGCAGCTCTTTGCGCTGTCCTGGCCTGGTGTGCGTGGTGGAAGGAAAGCTGCGACCAGCCACCTGCCTACCATGTCGACGAGTACGCAATCGAGTGCTGGGTCAGATGGCAGAGAGTGCAACTGGGGAGGAAGGGAGGGCACAAGACGCAGCCAGACTCAAAGCTCTCAATCGCGCCCAAATCATTGCCAAGGTTGTCTGGACTTTTTACTTCTTTTAGTGCTGATTTTATTTCTAAGCCAGGTGTCCAGCCTGATGCGCCAGTTGGACAAGAGCCAGCAGGCCCATCGAAATCTGCAGGAGAGAACCAGCCGGCTAATTGAGCAGGAGGCCATGCCAATCGATGAAAATGTGAGTGGCTGACCAGCGACCGGCCAATGCTTGCTATAATTCTGGAATTGATGCTTTAGCTGGAGCTGGCACTGACGGAAATTGTGGAGCAAGAGACGGAAAGAGCTGAAGCTTCCCAGCTGATGCCTGTTCTTGCTGCCTTCCTTCGAGTCAGCCAATCAAGCACCAATCGGTTGAGCTGATGACTGGAATGATTGTAGGAACAGATCAAGGCAAGCCGGGCGAAATCAGCTCGTGGATGGAGATGGCACCCGTTGGCGATCAAGGTGGCACTGGCGCTCTGGTCTAAGTCCTCTGGCACCTACAATCTGGCTTCTGACGTACTGCACCTGCCCCATGCCGTCACTCTTAGGAGCTACAGCAATCAGCTGCGCCAATACAAGGCACCCTATCAAATTAGAATCATGCACCTGGGAAAGTCAATCAATTGCAGGGAGGCTTGGACGAAATCTTGGTGAACAAGGTTGTCCATGCCTTCTTTGAAGCCCTGCCTGATGGCCATCCTCCAGTCTGCACCCTCATCTTCGATGCCATGTCAATCAAGAAGGATATCTGCTACGATGTAAGATGTGAATTGATGAGAAAAATATGAAAATCAATTAATGTTTAAGTCAAGTACGGGGAAGGTGGCTGGTTTCACAGAGTTGGAGTGGCTAGACATGGAGATCCTGGAGTGGGAAGGAGCGGAGGAGCTATCGGGTCTTGCCAGTGGACAAAGTCAGCCAGCCACTGAGGTTATTACACAGAAAATGAGCAAGGCAATAAAAAATCGGATATTCAGCTGATGACTGGTTTGGTGAAAGGAGTTGGATTCCACTTTTCTGAGCCGATCGCCTTCTGGCCAAGCAGGGCAACAACTGCTGGCCAGCTGAATTCAATGGTGTTGGAGAGCATTCGGGTGCTGGGCCTGGCAGGAATTCGAGTACCCATTTTCCCATTTTTTTGGCTAGCTGATCCAAGATTTAATGACAGGTATTGGTAGTCGTGAGCGATGGTGCTAACGTCAACCATGCCATGGTCGATATGATATTCCCGGTGCCAACCAGTGTCTCTGGGTTCGCCTACAAAGGAGTCAATCCATTCGTACCTGGCTTTCCTCCCATCTTCTTCTGCCCCGATCCAAGCCACCTAATCAAAGTTTGTCCAATTTTGCACCAGTTATTTTTTTCAACCACACAGTTGGTAAAATGTTGAACAGGTGACGCGAAATCAGCTCTACAATTCGGGAGAAGGAGGTGGTGAGAAACGGTTTATGATGCGCAACAACAAGCCTATCATCTGGGAGCACATAAGGGCCGCGTTCATGGTATTTTTTGTTTAGCAGCTCTACAATAAATTACTCCTTGAACTAATCACAGGAGGAGGAATTTCGAAATCCAAGAGTCTGCAAACTGACACGCCGACATATTGAGCTGGATCCTTTCAGCCTCATGAATGTCAGTAAAGCTGTTCAGGTGATTTGGGCTAGCAGATGCTTTTATGGCTAATGAGAGGTGATTGAAGACTCTCAGTGGATCTGTGGCCAAGGTCCTGGAGAAGATTAATCTGCGCTATATCAAGCGGCCCTTTGACTCTACAATTGCCTATGTTCGCCAGTTGAACAAAGTCTGGGATGGTAAACAGGGCTTGAAGTTTTTGGAAAATTAAACAAATATATTTTGCAGTTCTCAACATTCGCACAGGCGGAGATTATCTTCATCACCCAGATGATAAACTTCGCCCCTTCACCAATTCTTTTGGTGATTTTGAATAAAACCTAAATTGTTGATTGAAGAGACTGAAAAATGGCTGCAGATCCGAGGCTGGTGTTCCTGGAGATGTGCGTCAGAGACTGGGCCGAGTGGCGCGGAAGCTCCTTCCCCGACTGGACCCAATTCGTCTCCCTCAATTGCCACAGAATGTTCGAGTCCTGCCTCCTCAGCACCATCGAGATCACCAAACACGTCCTCGATGACCTCAAGATTCCCTACTTCCGCTCCAACGACCTCAGCCAGGACTACCTGGAGGTCTTTCTAAAATTAATTAACTTAAATTAAATTTGAGAAAATAAATTAATTGTAGAATTTCTTTGGGGCTCTTCGATCAGCGGGTATGCCCCTCTTGGTGCTGTACATTGATTGATTGTAATTGATGGAGAGTGATAAAGGTGGCGATGCGCGAAACCCGTCCGTGGCAGAGAGTATGCGGGCGCTGAACATCCTGAGCATCGGCAAGGAGTCCCTGGAAGAACTGCGGAGGGCGAGTGGGGGAGGGAAGCGGCGGGCAAATGTGAGCCTGGCCGAGAGTCAGCCCAGCTCCTCCCAGGCTGCCAGCCAGCGCCAATGGATCACCGCCCTCGAGGAGAACCCACCGAAACGCATCAAGCCTGGCAGTGCCCCCTCCTCTTCTTCTGCTTCATCCCCACCAAATCGCCGCTTCCCTGCACGCCTACTGTCCCAGACTGAAGAGGACGAACGCATGAGTCCGCCTGAGGTATGAGCAGAGAGTAGAAGTTGGGGCCCGCCTTTATCTGTAAGTTTCCAGATGCTCGCTCACGTGAATTGGATGCTGGGGCAGAGGAAGGAGAGGAAGGGCGCCAGCCTAGAGTTCTTCTTCACCGAGGACAGCTGCTCCATTACGCGATTTGACATCACTGGGAAGGCCTTTCCGTTTGCCTCTTTGCAGGAGGTTTACACTTCCGAGATCATTCGAGATATGTATGTAGTCATTGCCATTCCCTCTCCTATCGGTTTCAATCATTGTCTTATGCGCTTCCTCAAACCTTCAATGGCAAAGGACTTTCTGTCCTCTGTTCAAACCCTATCCCTTTAAATGTTTTTGATGAATTTCTTGATAAAAAACCTCAAATATTTCAAAATAAGAAACAATTGAAAGGACAATTTGAGGAATCAATGTTTTACATTCCATAGAATCGCTGCTTGAAGAGTGAATGAAAAAAGAATGAAAGAAGCAGTTTCAAAGAAAAAGTTTCAAAAGAAGCAAGTTTGACCACAAAATCTGACTAAAGATTGATTGAAGAGGAAAAAGAAAAACAGCTTGCTCTGCTCTATTTTTTGGCAAAGATAGAGAAGCGGGACTTGGACTTAGGGGGGAGGCGAAGAGGACTGTAGGATGGGGAGCGATGGCGGTGGCTGGAGGAGGAGGATGGGGTTTGGTGGACTGGAAGAACTTTTTGAAGCCTCATCCAGCACTGCAGATGATACCAGTATTTACCAAATAATTGTCCAAATGTAGCTGAATTCCTGGCAAAAATAGGCCCCAGTGAAAGTCAGCCTCCATCTGCGCCCAGCAGCCAGTTCCAAAGCCAGACAGTGAGTGAGCCTGGTGGCAGTCAGCAGCACCGGGGAAGTCGATATGTGGCCCGAGATTTCGTCAAAGATATGCCATCCCTCTTTTGACAGTCGCTCATTGATATTACACTGGACCCACGATTGAAGGCAATATTTTTTCAGGCTGCCAAATGATAGAAGGATAATGAGAGATATTACTTTGAGATGGAGAGTACAGAGAAGTCGGGAAGGGTGCTGTGCAGCATCGCCCAGTCATTGCTGGAGGTGGACGAGGCATTCAGCAGCGTCCTGCAGTCCCTGAAGGAGCCGCTGTTCCTGGAGCTCTGGCACATGGTGGGCAAGACCCGCAGCGGCTCCCTCGCCAACAAGAAGGACGCCGCCTACGCTGCTGTCCAGACAGCCATCCTCTTCAATCCTTCCGTCCTCCCTGCCAAGACCCAGCTCGTGATGTCTGCTCTGCTGGAGGCCGGGATCTCCATCGAGCAGGAGGAGCTGGCCACGCTCTTCGTCCCTCATCTCATCCTCTGCTTCCTCGCCAACGTCGTCCGGGTCAAGCTACTTCACATCCGCGCCCTGGCCGATGATGCTGCTGAAGACCAGGCTTCAGTCTCCATCGAATCTCCACCAGAAATTGTCGCCTACTGCTCAGGTTTTCTACCAGATTTATTGTTTCTTTGTGATTGCTTAGACCTGAAAATATTGCCAGGCTATTCTTTGGCCTATGTGCTGCATGGAGCCATGCGATTCGGGCTCAAGAACGCGCGGTGGGCTGAGGCTGGACAGATCGTTCAGCAGCTCTGCACGACAGATCCAGAAGAGTCTGGCCTGGGGGAGGAGTTGATCACGTTCTTTCGAGACCGCTCCCGTGGCTCGCTTCTCGTTCCGTCCCCGCCTGTCTTCACTGCCTTCCTCGACGCCTACAGTCAACTGCACACCCTTCACCGTCACCAGCTGGAAGACCAGCAGACCTGGACAGAGCTCGCCCAGTTCTTCACTACCCGCCTTGCCAGCATTCCACTCTCCTTGCAACCCAAACCAACGAGCGAGGTGCACCATTTCTGCTCATATTTCAACCTGAATTCAGTGATTTCAGGCCTACGAAATGGTGAGCAAGTCTCTGCTCGGTTGTTTCAAGCGCATTTTTTTCAAAGGTCTGACAACACTTATTTTTATCCAGCATAAAATATGATGCATGGCTTAAGGATTCGCAAGAGTTTTCCGAGATCAGCTGAAAGCTGGCAAGGACCAGCAGCCGGGCTCTGGGGCTAAGCCGCTTCGCCTGGACCTCAGCAATCAGGCCCATTCTTCTACAAATGATAGCTGATAGCTTCTATATTCATTTCTGCCTTTTTATTTATATTCTTTCTGCATTCCTTCACAACCAGCATTCCGTTTATCTAACTTCAATCATTTCTTCTTACATAGCTCTGTACACATGTAAACAATGTTTCGTTAAATAAGTTACCCTTTTGAAAACTTTCCTACCGATAAGGCCTTGTGCCCACTTAATCAATGTTTCCCGCAGGATCAGCATTAACCAACCTGTCCGGTGGACATTAGCACAGGAAAGGCCAGAGAGTTCCTTACAGTTTTAGGAACCTGGCTCTTCTTACATGACTCAAGGGAGGAGAGTTTCAGGGAGCAAAGAAATTGAAAGGGCACATCTGGTTTGTTGGTTATTACCCAACGTATTCAGGTACAACCAGTCTCGCCCTCTGAACAGAGTGGCAGAGAGCCCTGAATATTCTTTAGAAAACGCTGAATGCTCCCAGCATTGGGCGTAATGTAAAGCTAGTAGACATTTAAGACGACTCAACACCTCATGATTAGCAATTTACTGAAAAACGAATTGATCATTGTTCTAAATTTGTAATTTAAGAGACTAGGAATAGTCAATGAATGATGCCAGTTTGCGAGATATTTGCACCTATTTGTCCACTGCTTAAATAACCAAACCAAAACTATGTTTCGAGACGCGGCAGAAAATTTTCCCAACTTATTTTCCATCGAACTTTTCATCATCTTATAATTGAGTTACAGTCTTGTTCGATGAGCAGCAACAAAATATTCAATCAATTGAAGTAGTAATTTAGGAGGAAACTTTTATAGTTTGAATGTTCAAATGAATAAATGAAAGGTAATTTAGTACAAAGCTGTGTACATAGAAGAGGGAAAGAGACAACAAAGACCAAGTAATACAACTGCGCATTCGGAAACTAGACTGAGTTGATTGATGTGGTCAAAAGAGAATAAGAGGGGGCTAAGAGTAGGGAAAGTATCGCTTCTCGGCCTTTTGGCTAAGATCAAAGTGTAGTATCTGTTCTTATCAGCTTAATCTCTGATACATCCCCTATTGGGGACAATGAGATTATCTGGTTTTTGTGAACAGGCGGAATGTGGAGGCTTGCTTCCCTTCTGCCATGGGTTGGCCCAGTATTGCACTGCCTCTGGGATCGGCCTTTGACCCCCAACCTTTGGGGGTCTCTATTCAAAAAAGTCAGGCTTTGTCCTTTGGAACCCATGTGAACATTCCAGAAGGCAAAAGGCAGCAACCCCGTTTGACACAATTTTGCCACTTTCGATCAACCAGTGTTTTTTGGCTGATCGGTGATTTTAATAAAAAAAACCGCCTTAGTCTCTTTTGGTACAATTTGCAATTTATCCAAAAATTTGGCCAAATGTGAAGGCATAAAACAAGAGAAAAAACGAGGCTGATAATGCTGCTAATGCTATAATGACTTTCTTAAATTTACCCTGCTGCTTGACAATCCTGCCGACAGAAAAGAATAGCGGATTTTCTTTGCAGTACTATCTTCATTTTTGCGCGGCCGAAGGCCGCCTGCCGCGGAGGGCAGGGCAGTCAGAGCTCCGGAGGCCGGAGGGCATGGGTGCGGAGGCCCTGGAGCGTAGCCTAGCATGCGAAGCATGCTAGGCGAAGCGTAGGGGCCGTAGCACCCGTGCCCGGAGGCCGGAGGAGCTCTGGCGCCCTGCCCGAAGCGGCGGGCGGCCAAGGCCAGCTTAAGCAGTTACCCCATTTTTGCGTCCGTCTGTCCGCATATATATATATTTGTCTGTTGCAGGCCCATACTCCGCGGTTTTTCAACGAAATTGGCTGATTTTTTGCATGAAGGTCCGCCTGGGTGGTATCTCCAGGCCATTTTTGGTGCTTGGCGTAATTTTGCGTTTTTCGCCCAAAACCTAAAATTTTGATGTTTCAAGGTACCAAAATTCATAAATTGCTGGTTTTTCAATGAAATTGGCTGAAATTTTGCTTGAAGGTCCGCCTAGGTGGTGGCTAGATAGCTTTATTGTGGTTTTGCAAAATTTTTGGATATTTTTTCAAAACTCAAAATATTGATGTTTCAAAACCAAAAAAATCATAACTCCCTGGTTTTTCAAAGAAATTGGCTGAAATTTTGCACGAAGATCCGCCTAGGTGGTGGCTTGAGAGGTTTATTTGTGTTTTGCGAAATTTCTGGATTTTTCCCCTGAACTTAGAATTTTGATGTTTCAAAATTAAAAAAATTATAACTCCCAGGTTTTTAGACAATATCGGCAAGTAAATAAATATGCAATTAGTAAAATTCGCTCATGTAGGTTGACAATATTGCTCGGAACAGAGGCCGCGCATCTTGGCGACAGCCGAGAATACCTTGTTTTGTATTCTTCTCGCTTTTATTTTGCTCGTTGCGTTCTCTTTTGGGAAGAGAATTGGGCTGGCGCGAGGGAGCAACGCGACCGTCAGCGCCCAGCCCCTCTTTTCGACCCAGGTGTACGTTTTCGGGGTTATTGCTAGATCTTAAAATTGATAAGGATTTTGTGCGTCACACAAACGTCCAATCGTTCTGATTCTTTTTGCATTGGAAAGAGCATCATCGAATTGACAAAAACTCGCGAGAAATTGCCCAAAAGTTGCAGGATACAAGAGAAATTCACTCAAAACCATTTGTCCGAACTCCTTCTTCTTCTCCTTCTTCTTCTTCTTCTCCTTCTCCGCATCTATTCAATGGACGATAGTAGGTATTCATTTCTCCCCTCCCCCCCCGCCCTATCCGGCTCCCTTGGCCTCATATATTTCTTTAATCATAGCTCTTTAATCATACCAAGAAAACATATGCACCAGTGGTGTAGTGGTCTAAGCGATTGAATGGCTAAATGAAACTGGCAGGTTCGAACCCAGCTCAGTCATTCTTTTTGAATTTTTTTTTATTTAAAGCTGAGAAAATAAATGGTAAAATCGGCAGGCCAAAAATCGCCCTAGGCATGAACCAAGAAAATTTCTCAAAGATTTTTTAGTTTGCCAATAATTTTTATTTTTGAAACTTTTGATTTCGTTATATTTTTTTATTTTATATTTGTGATTTATTTATCTAATAAAATTTATTTATTGATCTATAAAATTTGTATTAATACATTTTATACTATATTAAAAGTGGAAGAAATATCTGGTACCATCGGCAGGCCAAATGTAGTTCTCTTTTCTCCAAAAGTTGCAATTGCCTTGAGTAAAAAGTCAAGGAAATACAATTTCTACTACTGGAATCTGCTGCGTCATCTGCATTTTGGTTTTGGCGCGCATGGAAAGAGACACTGAACTGCGCGCCAAAAACGCAGCAGATTCCAGTAGTAGAAATTGTATTTCCTTGACTTTTTACTCGAGGCAATTGCAACTTTTGGAGAAAAGAGAACTACATTTGGCCTGCCGATGGTACCAGATATTTTTCTTACTTTGTGCACGTGGATGGTACCAGAAAAACTACATGCTGAGAAGGAAGAAATCTAAGCTCACGAAAAGTTTTAGGTCTGCTCCTTCGAAAAAGAAACTATACCCCTTAGACACTGCAATTTCAAAGTGGATGTTAGCAGAAGAAAACAGTGAACAGGCAAAATTCAAAATTTGTCTCTGGCTGTTAAATTCAGCAAAAGTTCCATTGCTGTCGAAAACATGACTTCAATCCCTGGCACTGACTCTCTTTGACGCGGAAACGGGGTCCCACTCCTTCCAGCACCGTGACTAACTCTTTTCGAGACACTCCCTCAAAAACCATAAAATCATCAATTTAGGAATTGCGGGCTCAGCAAATGTTCTCAACAAAACACGATTGTGTAGGCTGGCGGCAGAGGCTCTTCTTTGAGCTGTTCGCCGAGCTTCTCAACAACGAAAATGTGACCTGACACGCCAGAAAACATGATTCTCTTCTCTCCTCTTTCCTATGAAAACCACTTCGTTTGCTGTTCTTTTTCTCACCCGTGCATTTGGATTGAAATTAATTGTTCAACGAACTTCATCAGCAGGCACAGGATAATGGAACAGCTCCTCAGGCACTTCGACTGTGCAGAAGATGTCTTTGAGGGTGAGGTTTGTTTTGGGCTTGCCCATGTCACCAGTTATAGATGCTATGAGCCCATGAAGTTAAGTGGTTGGATGCAAATAGTATTAAAAAGGGGGAAATAAATATCTTGCAAGCATAATCTTCTTGCCCTCTCAAATTTTAAGTGGTTTTCCTACCATTCGAGCTCAAATCACTGCATTTTCTTTCCATTAAAATGTATTGTATGCAATTCTTCTGAAATTCAAAAAAAGCAAAGATCAATGAAGGATTGTTCGTTTTATTAGATCGTAAGCGTCACAACCTCAGGTACATGAGTTACCGCGAAAGAATTAGAACTTTAGAAAGGACTAGCCAAGATTATACACAAATTAAGAAAAGAAGAAAGCAAAGACTCAACCAAAATAGGTGTTAAAAGAATCGTAGTAGTTGGAGCACCATTTGGGGCAGTCGGAATACAATTTGGCTAAAACGAGCAGCTACAACAAAGGAGATGAAGTGGGCAGTCATCGATTATCTTGGGCAGAGCAGCGTGAGTCATTTTGACCTAGATTGAATGCATAGAGCCTGTACAGTCCCGTATCGATCGAAAATGCTTACCAACTAACGCCCTATACAATTCGCCTCAAAAACCTTCATCAGCTGCGACAAATTGCTCAAACGGGAAAGGGATTGCTTTGGAATGCTCCCTGGGTGTCGCGTTTGAGCTGGACTGAAAGCCAGGCAGTATCACAAGAGGGCAGTGCAGGGTGAGTTTTGGGCCTAGCGTCCATCTTCGCCGGGATAATCAGAGTCGTCGATTGCCAGCAGACCGGAGACTTGGCTGAGTCCATCCTCCAAGCTTGACTCTAGGCCAGAAGCGTCGCCAGTTCGCCGGCCTCGGAACGGTGGCACTTCGTAGGTGTGCAACTGTAACAACCCTTTGATTGCCTACTATACGAGAGAGTCATTGATGTTGCAATGAACAGACTGCTCAAATATAAATTTTGAAACGGTTGTGAGTAAATACTGGTTGTGAACAAATAGTTGTGAGCAAATAATAGCGATGAATGTGACAATTCCTGCAGATAGAAACTTCCAAATCTAGTCCCCATCTAACTCTAAATAAAAAGTAATAGCTGTGCCAGCCTCGAATTTTAAAGTGGAGGAAAAGAGGCGGTACCTGGAGACGCTTGGCCTCTGAGAGGGAGCCTTCTTTGGAGGGTGCGGTGAGGCGCTTGGGGAAGCCGTACTGGACGACGGCACCGGTGGAACGGGCGTCCTCGTCGCTGTCAGACTCACCACCTCCCTCCCCGCCCCCGCTCAGCAGTGGCTTCCGCAGCCCTGCTGTCTCCGGCGACGCTTTGGGCCTACAATTTATGCCTCACTTTACTACTCATAGGCTTCAAGTTTCAAATTTATCACAAATATGGTATTGCCTAACGGACAGCAATAGTATCGAATTCGTGAGTGATATGCTAGATTACATTAGACTACTAGGAATACGACTTTTCATTCACCTCCTCTTCAACACTCTTATGCTTCTAATTTACGATATAAAGTTAGCTATGCAGCCAAAGAAGTTCTTTGGCATTACCTTGGAAGGTAGCGATCGAGATGCCTCTGGTAGGTGCTGAGGGGCCGCATGGTCACGTACTCGTCCTCCTGTTCCACCCCCACAGAGGGCTGAGGCTGTTCGCTCTTCTGCCCGAGGGCCAGAAGTTGGCGGGTGAAGTCAGCGTGGAGGGGGTTGATGGGCTCCAGGTCACCCACTGGGGCAGCGTCCTCATCCTCCGTTTCTTCTTCCAGCTGGGAAACTCCCGGGGGCAGGTCCTCGGCGACACCGGCGTAGTAAACTCCTTCTTCCTCCTCTGCCCTGACCTCCGGGCCCACGCCCAGGGTGCTGTTCCAGTCGCTGTAGTCCCAGTGGTAGCCGCCTGAGAGTTTTGACAAAGTTTTTGAGTTTTTTTAGGAATTTTGATTAGATTTTTGAGGTTTTTTTGAAGAAGGATATGGAAGATGTTTTGGGGTTTTGCCGCCACCATGGAAGGATGCATGCGCCAAAATACAGAAAGGTACCATTGAGGAGCATGCAGCGGATACAATGGCCCAGACACCAAGGGAAAGAGGTCATGAGTATTTTTGCGAACGCGCTTTTTAAACCTTCACCAGACAAAACATGCAGTAGTTTTGAAGCCACTTACGTCTGGATCGCGCATTGGGAAAATCTGCACCATTTGGCTACATGCTAACTGTTTCATTCGACCCAGATTTAGGAGCACTGACTTTTCTGGGATACCCAATGACCCCGCCACTGATGCTATTAGTGGGAGAGGGCTAAGGGATGATTGACTTAGAAGCCATTCTCAACTGCTGCAGTTACCCAGCTCCTGATCTGTGGAGAAGGAGTGGTGGAAGGCTGAAATGACCTCGACAAGGTCCTGCTACTGCCCAACAACAGTCAGGACGAGAAGGATAGGAGGTATAGTTTCTGTTACCAGGATCCAGACTAGAGGTGCGTAAGCGCTGCCAATGGCACAAGAACTGGGCCAGGAGGGACTGTTGAAAAGGGTAGAAAATGAATTGGACAAACCAGTGTCCTCCGGAAGGCACTGAATGGACTCGGCGTCGTCGGCAGGGTCACCGCGTATGGCAGCCTCCTCAGCCGCTGCAGCGTCCTCTTTCAGCCGCTCGATGGAGTCCAGGGAAAGCAGGTGCAGGTTCGCCTTCCAGTCCTCCAAACCATCGCTGCCTTTTGTCCAGCCATCCAACCGCAGACTGGCTCCTCTGATGTTTCAATGCCCCTTCTAAAGCCCTTGCAAAACAAGTTTTTGACAATTGTATAAGGACTTTGCTGCCCTGAAAATAAATTTAAAACGACGATGTGAAAGAATAAGAAACCGGATCGGATGGCGGGGGTGCTGCGGAGGGCCTGGAGCAGCTTTCCCCGCTGGAGCTGCGAAGGTTGGCCTCGTGAGCTGCCCGGCTGGGTTTGGCCAACGTCTCCAGCAGCTCTGACAGCTCCTCGGGCTTTGCCAGGGCCTCCAGCTCCTACAAATGCAATCACTGCTATCCCCCCAATTCATGTTTTTTCTCTAGTTCACTGGTTTGAGCTTTTCTTTCACATTCAGCCTTAGAAGAGAAGGCATGACACAAAGGATGTCATTACCTCGGCAGCAGAGCCATAGCAGCGGGATGACTGAAGGTTGGAGGCGCCTTTGGGACGTTGCCTTGGGTCCTCTCGCCAGGCAGGAGACTCAGGAGGGCGACGATGCTGGGGCAGCGGTGGGACCTGGGCCATGGGTAGGCCTGTTTGATGCGCTGACTCCAGGTTGGACAGCTTGGAGTTCCGCTGGATTCGACCTGCAATATGAGCCACGCTTTTCAGTGGAGCTCAAGTGTGCAAGAAGCTTAGTTTAGACTATGAAATTGGTTGATTGTCTCTCCTACTAAAGTTTAAAAAACACTCAATCAAATAAAATTGGAAATGTTTCAACTGGCGCTTACGTTCTAATGCCCCAATTGAGGAGAATATGCAGTGTAAAGACTATTGAAAGTTGAAAAAAGAATACTTCTGGGAGGCAGTGGCGGTGGTGGAAGGGGCTCGGCGGATTTGGCGAGTTCTCGAAGCTGGTTGTTGGTGTAGTGGGTTTCCAGCTGGTCGTTGTTGGCGGCGGCTTCGTAGCGACGGCGTTTGCGAGCCCTCCGTCCACGGCAGCGGCACAGGCAGATTATGCACACCGCTAAGCTCACCAGCGCCTGTCAGTTCACATTTGTATCGAACAATTGGAGCGATGAATAGCTTTGCTGATGTTTCAAATCTGAATGACTATGCCAGCCTATTAATTTCGGGTGATACACACAAATTCATCTTCATGCATCGATGCTCAAAATTAGAGCCGATGGACTGCTAATTCTCCAAAAGCAGCATCGAAAGTCGAAAATATTTGCTGCCTGCAATTAGCTTGGCTATCTGCTAACTTTGCAATCTACCGTGAACCCCAATTCGAGAGATGGTGGACCATACCAAAAGGAGGCCGATGATAGCGGCAAGCTCCAATAGACCAATGCCGGCAAATGGACCGCCCACTATGCGCGGCTCTTCCTCCGCCGCTGGGGGGATTTCGCAGCTGCAAATCCCCACCAATCATTCTTTCTCTCCTGGGAACAAGAGAGGACAGCACAAACCGTGAGCCAGCCCATCCGTCGCGACAGATGCAGGTCACAGCCAGTCCTCCACCCTCCCTGCACTCTCCAAATGGGCCGCAGGGACGCTCTGAACAGCTGGCCTCCATCTCACCCAGCTTCCTGCAGTGGCAAGAGAGATTAGGACTGTTCCTGTCTTTGCTTGCCCAGTGAACTTGGGCATTTCATTGGTGGAAGCAGAAGGGGCGGCATAATAGACTGCCCTCCATGACGCTCCCGGACTTTTCCAAAAATTTAAAAAAGTGCTTTTTGGAGAAGTCCGGGAATGTTCTGGGCCCAATAGACTGCTTCATGCCAAGTTTCTCTTATTTGTTGGCATGGCTTTGAGGCCTTACATCATTTCTCAGCACAAAAGCTGTGACTCCCAAAAAGAGGAAAGTGAAAAGGTTCCCACCCGCAGGTTTTGCCGTGGAAGCCCGGCGGGCACTTGCAGATGAAATCACCAAATCGGTTCACGCAGGCCCCGCCATTCTGGCACGGCTCCTCTGCGCATGCGTCCAGATCCACCTCGCATCTGCCAAGTGAATCTATTCTCATGTCTTTTTTCAGATAGAGCAAGCCACGATTCCATTGCTTAGCTTTCTCTAAAAATTATATTCTACCGAGGCCCAGTGTAGCGCTGCTCGCAGTGGCAGACGAAGCCTTGACTCAATGGCTCCGCCTCGCAGCGGCCAAAGTTCTGGCAGGGTCCACTCGAGCAGACGCCCTTCATGAACTCCTCTGCACAGCCCAGCCTACAATTGCGCCGATCTCTACTTCTACCCAGTGTTTATATGATTCAAACACGCTTCTAAATTCTAATTCTGCATTCATTTTACGATAAGCTATGAAAAGGTAATCTGATTTTAAGGAGATATAAAACTTAAGTGTAGTTTAGGTTAAGAGGGTTGAATGTCTTGGAAAAGAATGGAATGGAATTTGTGATATGAAATGGGTAGATTTATTTTTTAACCATAGCTGATGTAGGCGTGAGGCAGATGCGGTGACCGGGAGTCGAAAGCCATCCACCTCCACGTTTCGCACACAGCCCACCAGGCCTCTTTTTGCCTGCAAACCAATCAAATACCCTTTCCTCTCCATCCATTTCACCCCCAAAACCAACCTCAATATGACCACTGAGCTTGGGATGGGGCAGGACGCGTGCCCCAACGAGTAGGTCTCTGTCGGCGAGGTTGAGGACGGTGTTGGGGCCGGGGCTCTCTGCCTCCACCGTCTCCCTGTCCAGGGCCAGGCGGACCAGCTTCCCGCGTCTCGTCACCGACACCTGGGGAGGGCTTGGGTGAGTTTGGGAGAGGGTATGGGAGTTGAGTCTGAGGACCTTGTGCCAGCGGGCATCATCGACGGGTATCTGGGCCAGACGGGCCAGGCCCTCGCCGGAGCCGCAGTCCCAGCGGTACTGCACAAAGCCTTCGCGAACCTACAAAAAAGCAGCACTATGAGCAAGGCCGATTGCTAGCTGGGAGAAGGATGTTTCAAAAGGTTTATATACAGACATGATTAATTCTTTTGGCTAATGTGAATGAGAAATGATATATTAGAGGTAACTTAAAGAAGTGGATGGTGCTGGAGTAAGGGTTTGTGAACCTCAAGGGCGTGAAAATCTTGTTGTCCGGCAGCGTAGAGGATAGTTCCGTCCTTGGCCGCCGTCCTTAGCTCCAATGCCAATTCCAGCCGGCGCTCGAACTGCGTGGACAGAGCGAAGCTCACAAAACTGTCACCCGACAGCCGAAGCACTGCTGAATCACAGGTTGCATCCTCCGAAGCTCCCTCAATGTGAGCAGACCATTACGATGTTTCGCTCAGAAGCCTTTTGATGATCCCAAAAACTTTCAAAGCAGAACCCTCCTCCTCATAGCTTATATTTCGACAGAATTAGTATCATGATGCTTGGATCCTTTCAAAAACAGTCTAAAAGCTTGCGAGAGTGTCAAAGCCTTTTGCTAAACATCAAGTTCGAGGTCAAAAGTTGGAAAAGAGGAGAACCTCAAGACAGGGCCCAGGCTGGTCGCAGAGAGGCCCGGTTTTGCCAGGTGGACAGGTGCAGTGGAAGCCAGCCGGGGAGTTGAGGGGAATGCAGAGTTCCCACTTGGAGCACGGCTCACGGGCACAGGCGTTCACCGTCACATCACAGCGCTCCCCTCCATAGCCCTGAAAGGAAGCACCCAGATGCCTCTTCTCTTTTGATTATGCAGAAGAACGAGATCGTGAAGAAGATTATAATTGGACAAGTTCAATCTTCATACATTCTTTTGGAGAGGCGTAAATAGAGCCCGTATTCCAGAGAACTATACACCAAATTTCATTAACAAACACTTATGACAACTATTGATAGTGTTGTGCCTTTTGAAGGCATAATGTTTAGGTGAAACATAAGATCGTTCGGTAGAGCTTAGCTGTAGCAGAGGTGGAGAGTAGAGGCTTGAAAAGCCAAGAGTTCACCTGCTGGCACATGCAGAGGGCCTGTCGCCTTGCTGGGGGGCTGACAAAGGCTGCGCCTCTGACGGAGTAGGCCAGGACTTCCACATCATCTAGGCTCAATCTATCTCGGCACTGGCCCCGCAGACAGCTGTCCCTTCGGCAGACTTCTGTCACCAGACCCACCACCTGCACCCTCCTTTTCTTCCTGCACCCTCCCTTCTGACAGCTGCTCCTGTCACCTCAACTCCTGCGGAGGTGGCCAGCTCATGCACTCGGCTCTCCAGACGCTGCCGCACTGTGTTTGGTCGATAGTAGCCGCCGCCCTGACAATACCCAGCTGTCTGAGGTTTCATGTTTGAAATAAAATAACAGGGAAATTAGGGAATAGTAATTTTGATCTCTCACTTACGTCGCAATACTAAACCTAAGAAGTAAATTGAAACAAGGAATACTCGGCTATCGCCAAGATGCGCGGCCTTTGGTCCAAATAAAAACCTCAAATAACATTACTATACCACCCATATGAATCACTGCCAAAAGTGAGCTGATTTTATTAAAAACTCAGGGATTTATGGATGTTCGAATTTTTGAAACATCAATATTTTAGGTTTTTGACTAAATATGAAGAGATAATAAACATTTTAAAAAGTCCTTTTCTGAACTTCAATTTACCACCTTGATAGACGTTCATGCCAAAATTCAACTGATTTCATAGAAAAACCATCGGTTTATCGATGTTCAAATTTTTGAAACATCAAGATTTTAGGTTTTTCGCCATAAATCAGGAAATAATTAATATTTCGTAAATTCCTTTTGCCAGCTTCAAGATATCACCTTAATGGACGTACCTGCCAAAATTCAGCCAATTTCATTGAAAAACCATCGATTTATGGATGTTCGAATTTTTGAAACATCAAGATTTTAGGTTTTTCGCCATAAATCGGGAAATAATTAATATTTCGGAGATTCCTTTTGCCAGCTTCAAGATATCACCTTGATGGACGTACCTGCCAAAATTCAGCCAATTTCATTAAAAAACAAGTGATTTATGAATTTTCGTATTTTGAAACATCAACAAGGAAATATCGGCTATAGCCAATAGATGCGCGGCCTTTATTACCATGTTAAGCAATGAAATGAACAATAAGGAACTTAAGAAAAATTTAAATGACTCAAACTCAATCAGTACCAAATTGATATTGGCCTGTTTTGGGTTTCTGAGGCTTTTAAATGATAACAACAATCTAAATAATAATCAATAATTAATACAAGTAAAATTTATTTTTTCGAAATATTTTCGAATTTCAAGCTCTCCATTTTCGAGGTTTTTTGATCATAAATCTGGAACAAATCAAAATTGCGCCAAGCGCACAAAAACGTCCCGAGCCACCACCTAGACGGACCTCCATGCAAAATTTTAGCCAATTTCATTGAAAAACCGAGGAGTACGGGCTGCGGTACCACACACATATATATATATATATATATATATATATATATATATATATATATATATATATATATATATATATATATATATATATATATATATATATATATATATATATATATGCGGACAGACGGATGAAAAATGGGGTAACTGTATAAGCGGGCCTTGGCCGCCCGCCGTTCCGTGCAGGGCGCCAGAGCTCCTCCGGCCTCCGGGCACGGGCGCTACGGCCCCTACGCTTCGCCTAGCATGCTTCGCATGCTAGGCTATGCTCCGGGGCCTCCGCGCCCATGCCCTACGGCCTCCGGAGCTCTGACTGCCCTGC
This sequence comes from Ptycholaimellus sp. GST1_10, assembly GCA_030248095.1. Taxonomy (NCBI): domain Eukaryota; kingdom Metazoa; phylum Nematoda; class Chromadorea; order Chromadorida; family Chromadoridae; genus Ptycholaimellus; species Ptycholaimellus sp. GST1_10. The sequence goes on from JASANA010002434.1 coordinate 27,921, forward strand.
CCGTCGCGGCAGGTGGCCTGCGGCCGCGCAAAAAATTGAGTTTTGGGCGAAAATCGAAAAATTACGCCCATCCCAAAAAATGGCCTGGAGATACCACCCAGAAGGACCTTCATGCAAAAAATTAGCCAATTTCGTTGAAAAACCGCGGAGGCCCGGCCCCGGAAAGACACATATATATATATATATATATATATATATATATATATATATGCGGACAGACGGACGCAAAAATGGGGTAACTGCTTAAGACAACCTTTTTGAGAGATGTGAGAATTTTTGGACAAATTTTTTGACCCCCCATTTTTATGATTGGATCTGAAAAAGGGATCAATTTTATACTATGTCCTAAAGCGAGAGCTTTTAAAAACCTCCCGTTGGCTCACAAATGATATTTCTTTGAAGGGAGGTCAGGCAAATCGGGCAAAATCCAGAATTTCTTACTTTGATCACTAAAATTGCTGAAACTAGATCAGTACTCTATGAATTTCAAAAATTCCACCTGTGCTGAACCCATTAGAGTCTAAGTCGAATTTCTATGCCGTTGGATTGCAGAAAAATGAGTTATTTTGCACTGCTTTTTTGGTTCAGACTTGGAAATCACGAAATCTGAAATTTTAGATTTTTCCTAAAACTCAAATTTTTGATGTTTCAATGAAATTGAACAAACTTTTAACATGCATTTTTGAATTTCTCGTGAAATTTTGACCCTAGAAATGTCTTTCTGCCGCTTCTAAATTGCTGCTCATATTGGACTTTGGTCTCATTTCTGTGGGAAGGTCTAACCAAGCCCTATGTTATAACATAGGAGGTTTCTGCTTTGATAAAATTTTTGCACTAAAAAACTTCCTGTTCTTCAGGATAACGATATTGATCGTTTTCCTTTTATGGTCTACTTACCATAGGCCTAAGGCAGGTATCTACCTAAAAAAATTACTGGGTCACTGTTTACATTTATTAAAATGGGTCCAAAGTTTGCGTGCAGGTCAAGAATGTGCCCTATGCTACAACATAGGCCAAAAGTGACCTAAAAATTTTTGGTCTTGAAATTTGATTTCAATGCCCTAAATCGATGCCCCAACCTCAAATACACCAGAATGTATCATTTTTATGTCCAATTTTGAAACATTTTCAGATTTCACATGTTCATGATTTTGTCCCATTTGAGACAAAACTGATCAAAAATACTGAAAACGTCAAATCTGAAAATATGTCAAAATTGGACATAAAAATGATACATTCTGGTGGATTTGAGGTTGGGGCATCGATTTAGGGCATTGAAATCAAATTTCAAGACCACAAATTTTTTGGTCACTTTTGGCCTATGTTGTAGCATAGGGCACATTCTTGACCTGCACGCAAACTTTGGACCCATTTTAATAAATGTAAACAGTGACCCAGTAATTTTTTTAGGTAGATACCTGCCTTAGGCCTATGGTAAGTAGACCATAAAAGGAAAACGATCAATATCGTTATCCTGAAGAACAGGAAGTTTTTTAGTGCAAAAATTTTATCAAAGCTGAAACCTCCTATGTTATAACATAGGGCTTGGTTAGACCTTCTCACAGAAATGAGACCAAAGTCCAATATGAGCAGCAATTTAGAAGCGGCAGAAAGGCATTTCTAGGGTCAAAATTTCACAAGAAATACAAAAATGCATGTTAAAAGTTTGTTCAATTTCATTGAAACATCAAAAATTTGAGTTTTAGGAAAAATCTAAAATTTCAGATTTCGTGATTTCCAAGTCTGAACCGAAAAAGCAGTGCAAAATAACTCATTTTTCTGCAATCCAACGGCATAGAAATTCGACTTAGACTCTAAAGGGTTCAGCACAGGTGGAATTTTTGAAATTCATAGAGTACTGATCTAGTTTCAGCGATTTTAGTGATTAAAGTAAGAAATTCTGGATTTTGCCCGATTTGCCTGACCTCCCTTCAAAGAAATCTCATTTGTGAGCCAACGGGAGGTTTTTTAAAGCTCTCGCTTTAGGACATAGTACAAAATTGATCCCTTTTTCAGATCCAATCATAAAAATGGGGGGTCAAAAAATTTGTCCAAAGCCCCCCAAAAATTCTGACACCTCTCAAAAAGCCTGTCTTAAGCTGGCCTTGGCCACCCGCCGCTTCGGCCGCGCAAAAATTCAGAAAGCAGCCATACCTTGCCAGGCTTCCGAACGGCCACCAGGACATCAACTTCGTCAGAGAGCGGCGAGGTGGGCAGACGACGGCGGAAGCGAGCTTTGACCCCGCTCCCCTCCGCCGATTGGATGCTCAGCATCTTCACATCCTCCGCTTTCACCTCAAATGCGCCTATTTATTTCAGAAAACCTACTTTGTCAGTGGCTCGAATCAGAAAACTTCTCCATCAACATCAAAAACAGGAAGCAATGTGAAAATTGTGCCTCACCGACATAGCTCTGGCTATGGCCGCCCCAAACTTGTCCATATGGCTGGCCAGGAAGATCTCTGGTGTGAGGCTGCCCAGACGGATGGAGACAGCGAAATTGACCTCCACCTGTTTGCAGGCCATACTTTGCTGAGGGGAGGGTTATGGGGGTGTAGAGGAGAAAGGAACCTCGCTGATGGCCTGAACTCTGAGCAGGAGTGGGGCATAGGAGATGAAGCGGCCGTCAGTGACGCTCACGTTCAGCTGGTACTCACCACTGGGCAGGCCACCCTCGGAGCTGAGGACTCCGCTGTCCTTGTCCAGGCTTAGCAGATCTCCTGTACCACTCACTGCTTCCATGTTTCAGATGGTGCATTAGCATACAAAGATTGAAGGCTTTCTAATACCCCTTTGCCAGTACGTCACATCAGAAAAACTGTGACAAAGCGCTCAAAGGTTCTAGTTCCATAACAGATTTACGGAAAGTCGTGATTGATGCTTGCATTTAATTTCTCAGTCTCATAGTTTGCTGAGCTGAAAAAAGAAGCGTACTGATGGGGATGAGTTCGGGGCTGGGTGCAAGGGTGAAGGTGAGGATGTCCCTCTTGTCCCGATCTGCAGCCTCCACTGTGGCCAGCCGCCCTCCAGGGAACTCGCCCAGGAAGGCCTTCACAGTCACCTCGGAGCCCCAGACCACCGGCGCCCACTTGGACTCTGCCAATCAGGCCTTCTTGCTTCACCCATTGCAATTGTCCCGGCCTGCTACCTTCAGTGACATGGACTGTCAAAGGGCACTCGGTGGCCAATGGCGGCTTTCCCCCGTCCTCCACGCGAACCTCAAAGGCAGCAGCATTTATTCACTGCAGTGGATGACCTCACAATAATTTTTAGAGCCAAATGAAAGATCATAATTCCGAAACGATGTGTTCAAAGATTAGCAACTACTTTCACCGTCCATGGGGGTGATCGTGAGAAACATCAAGATAAGAGTAATAATTTGAAAACTATTTTAATCTATTTTCCAGAAAATAGCTCCAACGGTGAGCAGGTAGAGAGGGCGGTCAGCGAATCGTAGACGGCGAGCAGTGACCAAGGCAGCATCGCTGGTGAATGCAAAGGCCTCCGCGCCCTCTCCGACCACGCTGAGGCTGAAGGGGCCGCCCAGGCCATCCGCGTCCGCGTCTGTCACATCCACCGACAGCAACATCGTCCCCACTGGCTTCCTGATATGCCTCCTGTTGTTCAGCAGACTTGGAACTTCTCTTTGATAAATTTCTCAATGCTCCTGGGCCTAGACTTAAAAAGAGGGGTGAAAGAAGGTTTCTATAAACCTTTTGCCTATTAGCAAAGTTGGCCTTTTTTTGAAAGCATCCCAGCATTACAACATGAACTTTATGAAAGCCTTAACCTATCGTCACACACTATTTGGAACTAAGCCCTTCCAACAAAGGTAACTTTTAATAACTGGTACCATTGCAAGCCAAAATTACTCTCTCAAAAAGCCTGGCAGGAAAGAAAGGGCATGCAGACCTTCGACGATGGTGGTGGTGAGGTTGCAATTGGCCAAACGCGGCGGGTTATCATTCACATCCTCAATGGTCAGTTCCACGGCAGCAGTGTCACTGAGACCCGGCTGGCCCCCGTCCCAGGCCTCCACCAGCAGTTTGTAGCTCACCCTCTGCAATCCAAAGGTCTGACTCATTTTTGGGAGAATGAGGATGAGGAAGGGGGCTGGACGGTTTCTCGATCCACGGCTCCGCTGAGGCTGAGCCATCCGTCGGGCGCCAGATGAAGGGAAGGCCCGCCTCTGAGTCTTCGGCCAGACGATAGCTCATGCTGCCCGCATCTCCGCTGTCCGCATCTGTTGCCGTCAACTGAAAGGAGCTGTTTTAATTTGTTTGACATTGTTGGCAATAATTGTGAATTTGTGACGAACGAATTATTGCGTATATTCCGATCTATAAAATTTACTGGTGACTTCTCTACATTGCTCCTGCAAGATGAAAGTAGAGTTCAAAACATTGTGGCGAAACATCGGACGACTGGGTAGATCGAAGCATAAAAAGCCAAGCGATCGAAAAGGCACCCTGGAGTATGCGGAGACCGGGTTGAGCATCCTCCGGGAGGCTGGTGGAGTAGAGGGTGCGGGGGAAGACGGGCGGGTTGTCGTTGTCGTCGCCAACTATGAGGCGGAAGCTGGCCTGTGCCCGGAGGCCCTCAGGGCCCTCCTCCGCTGCCTCCACCACCAGCAGGTGTTCCTGCGCCTTCTCGAAGTCCAATGGGCGGACCAGTCGAATGGAGCCTGCAGAATGACTCCAGTAATTTCTTCCAGCTGCCGAAACCAACTGAATATTTGAGAAAACAAAATTTTAAAAGAATAAATAAATTTTCAAAAATGGAATGCAAAAAATAAATTTCCAAAAAATTTGAGTTAAAGAAATTCAAGAAAAGTTTTTGGTGGTAGGCTGAAAGAGAGGAAAGATGGTGGACCGTTGTGGGGGTGGATGGAAAACTGATCGAGGGCAGAGGGGGGACTGAGGATGGAGTAGCGGATGATGTCGTTCAGATCTTTGCCCACTGCTTCCATGCGCCCCAGCTCCGTGCCCTCTGCTGTAGATTCCGGCCAGTGCGCCGTCACTTCGCTCTGTAAGTCGGTTTTAGTTATCAATTTGTAATCCCTCTGGTTATTTATTTCAATTATTAATGCCATTTTCTATGATTTTATGCTTGCACTAATTCTCAAGTTCTATTCTTTCTTGTGGTATTCATATTGATTTTTGTGGCCATAAAAAATTAAAAACAGCCCTGGTCATGAACTTCATACTTTGCTGACGTTTGTATGACGAAGTGGACGCCAAATGGGCAAATGCCAAATGGGCAATTGTAGAAATGGAAGTAACCTGGATCCAGACAGGAGGATTGTCGTTGAGGTCGAGGACTTTGATGGAGACGGGGGCTTGGCTGGCCAGCTGCTCCCGACCTCTATCAGTGGCCACTATGGTGAAGTTGTACTCCGCCCTCTCCTCCCTGTCCAGTGGTCGAAGTACACTCACCACCCCGCTCTCTTCCTCCCACTTTGAACAGCTCCCGAGTCTGTCAAATCAACTGCTTTTTCATTTTTGATCAGGGCAAATATCAATAAAGTTTGAGCTTCAGCAATACCGGATCATCAGATAAATAGCGGATAGGAGATGTCTAATTAGATGGCTGAAACATAAGCTCATTGAGTAAAAGCTGGGGCTATCTGTGCATCGGCCTGGGCGATGGCGAATTGGACTCGACCGGCAAGGCCCAGGTCGGGATCGTTGGCTGTTAGACGGCCAATCAATTGCGGTCCTTCCGCCAGATTCTCACGCACCTTCTAACCACCCCTTTTTCTCTATCACCTTTCTCTTGAAACTCCTATATATCCACAGGCCCACCGCAAAAACTAAAACGCTATCTAGCACCGCTGGTTTTGTTGCTCATTCAGAAGCCTCAGGTGCTTCAGGAAGAGGGATTGAGACAGTTGGCAGGAGACCTCGAAAAGGAGCTGATCTGGGAGGGCTGGTGGATTGTCGTTGACGTCTTCCAGTCGAATGCTGATGTCCGTTTCACAGTAGCGCCCGCCGGAGTCCAGAGCTCGGGCTTTGAAGCTGTAGCTGGCCTGCTTCTCCCGATCCAGCGGCCCAGCCACTACCAGCCAGCCTGTCAAACCACCGGATGTTTCAAGGGGTAAATATATTTGCTGCGTTACTTTTGCTATCAATATCAGTTGGAGGAAGGATTGGAAAAAGAGTAACCTGAATCTTGGATGGCAAAAGTGGCCTCGCTATGGCCAAGCAGTTTAAAGCGGAGAATGTCAGTAGCGTCATTGTCCTCCGCCTCCATGAGAACTATTCGGCGACCTTCTTCTGCATCTTCGCTCATGCTCGCTTCCAGCCATGCCTGCAAACAAATCTTATTTTTGCATTCGGTGTGCATGCTTGGTGGGTCTTTCCTTAAAAACGTATTTATTCGATATTGATGCTCTCACTTTATTCACACTGAATAAATACATTTCACAAATTCTATGTATTTTTTCCAGATTAATTGGCCGTAAATAGGGAATAGAAAAGGTGAATGGAAGAACCTGATGGCAGGTTGGATCGTGGTCGTTGGCGTCTTGGACAGAGATGGTGAGCGGAGCTTGGGCACGGAAATTTTCCATCAGAGACCAGAACTTGAATGCGGTAGCTAGGATTCCTCTCGTAGTCCACAGCCTTCACCAGAAACATTTCTCCGGTGGATCGAATGCCGAACTCGCCTACAATTTGTTGCGTTAAACTTTCATTATCGCATAACATTTTTGCGCGGCCGAAGGCCGCCTGCCGGCGGAGGAGTGAGAAGAAGAAGATGCGGAGGAGGAGAAGAAGAAGAAGAAGAAGAAGAAGAAGAAGGAGGAGTTCGGACAAATGGTTTTGGGTGATTTTCACTTGTATTCTAGAATTTTTGAGCGATTTCTCGCGAGTTTTGGTCAATTTGCATATGCTCTTTTCTATCTCAACAAAAATCAAAGCGAATGGAGCTTCCTGTGAGGAGCAAAAGGCTTATCAAAATTAAGATCTAGCAATAACCCTCAAACGTACACCTGGGTCGAAAAAGAGGGGCTGGGCGCTGACACTACGCTAAAGCTCC
>JASANA010002435.1:0-59545 GCA_030248095.1 Ptycholaimellus sp. GST1_10
GAAGAATACAGCGAGAGTAAAGGTAAATTAAGGAATGAAAGGAGGGGAATGAAAGAAGAAGCCTGCATATGCCGCTGATGTTTGACGGCGGGTGAGTTGTGGAGGCGCTCTTGCAGTTTCTGGATGTGATTGTCCTTCTCCTTCAGCAGGTCTTCCAAGCCGTCCACTTTCCGCTGCATCATCGCCAGCTTTCCGTCCTGCAATTCACAATTTCATTTCCTTGCCTTCTCGCCAAGAGGGGTACCTTGATCTTGAGCTGCTCTGATTGATCGGCGTTCTCCGAGTTGAGCTTGCCCTTGTCGCTCTGCAGGCTGGAAATGGCGGCAGCCTTCTGCTCCAGAGACTCGTTCTTCGTCTCCAGCTTCAGACGCAGGGCCTCGATGTCCCCTTGCAGTAGCGACACTTGATCCTCCTATCAATCAAATCGCTTTTCTCCCTTTGCGAGTCCAGTAGAGAGCAAGTAGGGGGATTGCCTTGGCCCTGGCCTGCTCCCTGGCCATTTCCAGGTGTTTCTTGAGGTCAGTGCCCTGCTCTTCGGTGGCACCGAGACGGGTCTGGAGGGTGAGAAGCTCGCTCTGCTTGTGCGCCAGCTCCAGCTCCGCTTTTTCCAGCTGCAAGGAGGGGTGGGGTGGTGTCTGGGGAGGCTTGGGGATGAAAAGGGACCTTGAGCTTCATCTCCTGGTACTCGGGGTCGGAGACGGACTTGTCGGTGAAGTCGCGCGGTTGGCTGAGGCGAAGCTGGCGCTGCTTGTTCAGCTCCTCCTGGTACAGCACCAACTGACGCTCCAACTGCTCTATCCGCCCCTCCTCAATCGAACATCCTCATTCCTGCTCTACTTAGCCCTTGGTGATTGATTTAGGAAGAAAGAAGGTGGTAAGAGTAATGTGAACTTTGGCGTCTAGAAGGTGCTGGACTTCGCCGGGCTGGCGGTCGGGGCCGGAGCTGGGAAGACGGGCCGTGCGCTCTGCTTGACGCAATTTCTCTGCCGCCTATAACCTTTCTCATTTGCGTCAAGCTTTCATTCATCCATGGGCAGAGTTTAGGATAGATCAAGGGCGAGCCAGTAGAGCCAAAATGAGACCTGCAGGCACTCTTCTTGCAAGGAGCGAACGTCGGCGTCCTTGCCGGCCAAGGAGTCCTCCAGAAATCTACAGCGAATCTCCAGCTCCGCCGCCCTCGATCGTTCCCTGTCCAGCTCCAGTCGATCCGCCATCGAACTCTCGCTTACTCCGCCTACCATTTCATTTTCTTTTGAGGCAGAATCTGGGAGATGAGTGGAAGGAAGTAGACCTTTGGACTGCAGCATTTCTAGGAGGCGCTTGATGCTCTGGTCTCTGGCCAGGAGGGTCTGTCGCTGCTGCTCCAACTGAGCCTCCAACTCTCGCATGGTGTCCCTCGCCAGCTGCAGCTCTCGATGCAAGCTGCAACCCTAACCTTCTTCATCCCTTCACCCCATTCACCTCTTTTGGGCTCCTGCGGACGAAACTAGACGGAGTGAAACTGCGGCTAGTGGGCAGCCCCGCTAGCTCCCCCACTCTATTCAACCACCCCACTTTTTAAAACACTTGCCCTTTCACCACCCCAGATTCTATCCTATGTCTCGCAAGGCTGACTGCTTTGGCACCGAGTTCTTCTAGGTGAATTTGGCACCCGAGATAGTGTGAGTCTCCTTCCGTCCAAAAACAGCTACGAACTCAAGCCGTCAGCCTTAGAATTGGGAGATACACAGGAATGTATTTTGAGGGAGCAGTTTATGGCTAAAGCCTATGCACTTAATTTTTGGGCTAGAGGACTGCCTTGGTGTTGACAACAAAAATGGGAAGTAAAAGAAGTACAGCAACCAGAATGAACCACAGAGCAGAGGTTAATGCACGCCGTGTGCTAGGAGCCGTTTGCATGCATGCAAAAGGATAGAAGTAAAACACGCCGCCTATTCTAGGTTCAAAAAAATCGCTGTCCAATTCTTTTTCGCCAATTTTGTCAGATATACTGAGCCAAAATGTGCGTAAAATGTGGATAGGAAGCGAGAAGGGTGGGTGTGAAAGAAGGCCCAGGAGGAGAACGTACAGGTAGCGGTACATGGGGAAGCTGGTGGCCGTGTGCTTCATCTTCCGAAACAACCTGTCGAGCCCCGCTCTTTCTTTCAACCTCTCTCTCTACGGCCACATGCACCTCTTTCAGCTGAGAGAGAAGCTCAGCAACGCCAAGGCAAAACTCCAACTCCTTTTTAGTGCTCGCTTAGTAGTTTTGAAGAGTTAGAAGGCAGAAGTTTGAGGGTGTGAGGGTAGGGGAGGGGGATAATAAAGATGGAGTACCTGTCCCTCTCGAGACGAAGGGCGTGATAGGAGTCTCGACTGACGCCGGGAGGGAGGTCCACGGGGGCCTGGTGCCGCAGTTCGTACTGGCATTGCAGCTCATCCTGCAGCTGGCGAACCACACCCGCCTGCTTCTGCAACCATCACCTTCCTTCCTCCTGCTTCTCTGCTATTACAATGACTTTGCATTCCATCATTTATGTTCATTACTTTTTGTATCCGCCAGGAGTATGCTGTGCTGGATCTTTTCCGCAGTGGGGTCAAAGGTGTTTGCGACACTTGCCATAGAGACAGTGCGGATGTGAAGGGCGGAAGTGAAGGCTGTGGGGGGTGTGGTGTGGAGCGTTTGCATGAAGCCTAGGCGATGGGTGGTGAATAGGCGTTTGTACGAGAGGAGAGGAGGAGGAGGGGAGAGGGGGGAGGTGTGGGTTGAGGGTGGAAGTGGGGGGCTTGGAGGCTACGCTGGGCCATCGATCTGCGCCCGACCGGCGTCTACTACTTTTTGCCCCCTCCACCTCCTCCTGTCCCTCGCCTCTCTCCTCCTCCGCCCCCCAGCCCAGCTGAACGAGGCAAGGAAAAAGGACGGCGGCCTCCAATTTGCTGGCCCCAAACCGGCTAAGCTAATCATAGGCGGAAATGGGGACAGGGCCCGCAGCTGTTTAGGAGGAGGGCGGTGGGGGATGTGGAGGGTGGAGGAGTTGGAGGGTGGAGGAAGTGGAGAGCGGGAGGGGCAAAGGTGGGGGCGGGTGATAAGAAATAGGGGGCCTGTCAAGGCTGATGGACAGGCTGGTAGCCTAATGGAGGCGCAATGGGCCTGCCGCACAAGTGCTCCCCAATCGATTCACAGGTCAAGTGTTTCAGAAGAGAGAGACAGAAACCCCCCGCTCTGGTGCAAGAGGGAGAGGCAAAAAAGCTCCCTGCCCCTGACGCAAGAGCTAGCGCCCTTTTTCCCTTTCTTTCTTTCTCCCTGCCACTTATCGACGAGGCTTGAATAGAGGAGGTGATGAATTGGGAGTTTCTTTTCTCATGCGGGGTGTCTGCTGAGCGGGCAGGACAAGGAAAAGGCGCTGACTGATGAAGCTCGCAGAGCCCCACCGCCAATCAATAGGCCACCCACACCACATCCCTCTATCCTCTATCCGCTAATCCTCCGGAAAGGCAGCAAGGGAAAGCGAAGAAGGCAGCAAATACAATTACATGGAAAGGAGGCAGAAGGAAAACTACCTGAACTTCAGTGGAGGCGAGACGCATCTGCTCTTGGGCGAGGGCCAGTTTGGAGGCTTCTTCTTTCCTGGCAGAGCGCTCCTTCTTCAGCTCCGGGGACCAGAAACTCTTGATCGAGTTCATCGTCTGATTCAGCTTCTGCAACAGCTTCATCGTCCCTATCCCCCAAACTCACCGCGTATATCTAGACGGTGACCTGAACAGCAGTCTCGTACTCCCTCCTGAGAATCTCGTAGTCGCGCTGTAGGACGGGGAGGGGTGTGGAGTAGGGGTCGCGGGCGAACTGGGAGGCGGAGGCGAGGATGGGCATGGAGGGGAGGCCGCCCAGGGAGCCGGGGTTCGACATCGGCCCTCCACCCACCACCCCCAGGCCCCCCGTGGCCACCGACAGCGGCTGGCTCGCCGGCAGTCCCCCCGGCGACAGCCCCGTCTGTTGCGAGGGGTAGCCGCTCAGGGGATTACCCGTCCCTTCAATTGCTCCCATTGATCTATCCGACGAGGAGGAGGGGGAAGAGGCGGAACCGATGTCATAGGAGCCGGGGAATAGGGCAAGGGGGTCTAGCTGGTCCTGCTCCAGACTGCGGTGCTGGCGCATGAGGGCGGCGCGAGAGGAGGCGGCCTGGCGGCGCTGGACGCTGGGGCTGGAGACGGGGCCGGCGGAGAGGTTGGGCGGGCCGAGGCTGGAGCCGCGCTGCCCCAGGCTCCCCATCGGCAGGAAGGAGGAGCTGGGGTAGGAGGCCGGCAGGCCCCCGGATACTCCAGACACCTCCCCGTACAGCTCCGCCTCGCCCAAGCCTGTAGGCAGGGTATTTAGTGGAAGCAGAGACGATAGGAAAGCGGGACCTGCTCCATAGGAGGCGGCGTAGCCAGAGACACCGGGATAGGAGCCCACTGGAAATGCGCTGGCCCCACCTGCGTTATCATTTTTTCTTTTCGAAGGCAAAATGAGGTTAGTTATCTTTTTTAGTGCGATATAATATTCATATGAGCTGATTATGGGCATTGCTCAAACGCTAAAAAATCTGCAAAGCTTTCAATCAACAAAATATTTCAACGATAATCCTTTGATGTTTTTTTCATGGATTTTTCTTGCCAATCTAAGCAGATCAAATCTGATGCTTATCAATTTTTAACTAAATATTTTTTTTACATGACTGACATTTTGTTTAATGACAAAAGCCAAACGAACAAGGGCTTAATCCAATTTTTTAATCATTTTTTCAAAATATCCATCTCTAAGACGTTTAGATGAAAATGAAGTTACCATTTCACTCTAAATTTTCATTTATAAAAGTGATTATTCAATTAATTTGAATGGCACACGGGCAGTGAAAAAAAATGAAAATTGGAATGATCTTGTTTAGTAGAAATTTTTGTAAGGTATTTTAAACAAAGTATTCTCGGATTTTGCCATGAGATGTGCGGCCTTACTTCAGGATACCACCCAGATGAACCTACATGCCACAATTCAGCAGATTTCAATGAAAAACCATGAATTTATCAATATTTAAAATTTTGAAACATCAAGATTTTGGTTTTTTGACTATAAATCAAGAAAAAATAAATATTTCAAAAATTCCTTTTGCCAGCTTTGAAATGTTACTTAGACGGACGTATCTGCCAAAAATCAGCTAATTCCATTGAAAACCAGTGATTTAGGATTTTCCGTATTTTGAAACATCAAAAAATTGAGTTTTGGGAAAAAATGGCAGCGCCGCGCAAAAAACAGCAGAGTGTCAATGTTTTATTCTTTATTTTTTTAAATTTTATAAGAAGCTTGATCGCGATTTAACTTAAACAATGAAATAACAAAATGAAAAAGCTAAATAAAAATGAAACTAAGGGAGCCCATTTCTCACAAACCTGATCTAAAACTAACTAAGGTACTACATTATAAATGGCATTCAATGGTTTCATGAAAACTCTGTACAAGAGCATCTTATTACTTCCCCCTTTTACCAATGTCACAAGAGCCAGTGGCGGATTTAGAAGGGGGAATAAGTAAGAACTCTCCCTTAACAACGGATTAACAACGGGAGGGGCTCCAAAATTTGGTCTATGTTTTAAAAATGCCTATTTCTAAAAAAAGATATATACTTTCAAAATTGTTTCTCTAAGTCTATTCTTAGAGTAAAACTAACTTAAAAATGTTTTGACGCCATGCTCGAAAATTGCAAATTTTACATAAATTTGTTTATTCCTTTCTTGGGACTTAATTAAAGTTTTTACGCTCTTTTTGCATATCTCAAACATTAATATTAAAAAACAATGACCCGGGCCCCGGCATTTACAGAACCCGCCCCTTGTACTAGGTAAGTTGGCTGACACCTGGTTTCCCCCCATGAGATTCCCCCCCCCCAAGCAATAACCCCCCCCCCCTCATGAAAGTTTCCCCCCCATGAAGGTTTCCCCCCCCCCCCCCATGAAGGTTTCCCCCCCCCCCCCCCAAGAATTTTACCTATACCCATACACCCTGCGCTAACTCGTCCCCTAGTTGATACGGCTCAGCAGTAAAACTAGGTGAAAATAGGTGAAATTGTCGTCGAAATCGAGGACAAGTCCCCCCCCCCCCCCAAGAGTTTTGACGACTGTCCCCCCCCCCCCCCAAGACACAATTTCACCTATTATCAACTAGGGGACGAGTTAGCGCAGGGTGTGTGGGTATAGGTAACATCTTGGGGGGGAAACCTTCATGGGGGGGGGTCATCCCCTTGGGGGGCCGGTAACCCTCCATGGTGGGGGGGTTTTGGCCATGGGGGGGGAAACTAGGTGTGAGCCGGTAAGTTTTGTACCGGGTTTGTCTCTTACCGGGTTTGCCACTATACCGGGTTTGGACTTGCACTGGGTTTACCATATACCGACCTTGGCATGTACCAGGTTTAACCCTGTACCGGGTTTGCCCCTGTACCAGGTTTGCACTGTACCGGGTTTAGATTGTGCCATGTTTTCCTGCTACCCATTCAATAATGCATCGAAATTATTGAAAATTTATGTTTTTTTAAAAATTATTTAAATTTGGTGACGCGAGTAGTATAGATATAAAATTGCTCAAAAATTTCATTTCATAAACGCATAAAATTTTAACGCCAAGTTTTTATTTGATGAGTAGTGACTTGAAGCAAATTTTACACCAAATTAAACCAAAACCGAATTAAATTATTTGCGCGAATTTTTCCCCGTATAAAGCAATATTCAGATGACAGGTGATGAGTGTTAGAGTAGAAAGGGAGCTGACCTCCACCAGGAATGGGCATGGGATAGGAGGCAGTGGAGGTGGAAGGCTGAAGTTGGTGGGGGCCAGCGAGGGGAACGGAGCGGCGGGCGGGTGGTGGACTGAACATGCGGGCAGCCTCGGGCAGCGGACTCGCCCGACAGGTGATGAGTGTTAGAGTAGAAAGGGAGCTGACCTCCACCAGGAATGGGCATGGGATAGGAGGCAGTGGAGGTGGAAGGCTGAAGTTGGTGGGGGCCAGCGAGGGGAACGGAGCGGCGGGCGGGTGGTGGACTGAACATGCGGGCAGCCTCGGGCAGCGGACTCGCCCGACACGAGGCTGGGTTGGACAGGCTCAGCAGCCGTCCAAATCGCCCGCCGCCCCTCTGTCAATCCACACATTCACCAGCCACATTTTCAGTTTTTTCCTGGACTCATTTTCCTCCTAAATGTAATAGAGATAGGAGATAAGCCAAAAGATATATCAAAAGTTTTTGGATAGAAGGCCAATTCTAGATGATTGGGATTGCATGAAAGGCGTTAAATGAAAATAGTGGGAGGTGTTAAAGGGGGGGGGGGGTGTGGTGATGGTGTGGGAGGGGAGTAGTAGTACTAGTATTGGCGGGCGGGAGCGGGCGCAGCCGAGGCTTTCAATCGATGCCCCGCCTCAACAAAGCCCCACTGCTCAACCTACGCGCAGATCCACTCACCTTATCGTCCCCCACAACCCCTCAACTCTCACCCCCCAACACCCCCCAACACCCCCCAACTCTTGCAACAAATCCTAATCCCCCATATCACCTTTCCTTGCTTATCAGAAATATGTATCAAAGAGAATATTCACAGCCGCAGAATGGTGTATAAATTTATAGTAAATGGAACTTGTTTTACAAAGCTGAAAAAATGAAACACAAAAAAATTTGCTATTCAAGTAACTAGTCCTTGTTTGCTTTCTATTTCGTGCAATAGTCATCCTGATGTCGACACAGGCCAAAAGCAGGTTTTCCTCAGAGGTTTCCGTGCAATAGAAATCTTAGGCTTCCCTACCCCTGCCCCTAAGAAGAGGTGGGAAATGGTGAGGGGTATGTGTGGGTGAACTAAACGAAGAGGTCAGTGGATGCAGGGCGTGGATTGGCGTGTGGTGGTGGTGGAGGAGGACGTGGAGCGCTGTTCATCCTGCTGCACCCACTGGCCCTCTACCGCCCAACCCACACTCACCATTCCACTTCACTACCTCTACAACACCTTTCCATCATCTCCCCTTTTCTCTTCTTCCCCTTTTCGTCAAAAAAATATTTTGAAAAAAACAAATCAAATTAAACGCTGAAAAATAACGAATCGCGGGGCCTTAGGCTTTAAGCTGGTTTGAAACGAATAAATTGTAAATTTTAATGCAACAGGCGGTAATCGAAATGAAAGCAGAAAAGCCAGAAAAAGAGGCCAATTCGTAATGTTTGCTGACCATCTGGGCAAACCTATATAAATTTCATCTGAAAGATTGCATTGCCACATTTCTGACTATGCTATCCAATCAGCAACATTGACGACCTATATTATTTCCTCAGCACTCGCCGAAAATCATACTGAATTCCGCTTTTTTTATTAAGATGACGGACTATCATTGAACGAATAAGTTTGCAAATGTTGTGAATGAAAGATTTATTGCGCACTGAAAATGTGTGGCAGGAATGGGAGGGAGCAAGGAGAAGCAGAGTAAATGGGAAGCGGAGGCGGAAGGTTAAGCCCTGCTAAAAAGGGGCCAAAAGGGGAGGGCCTGTTTTTAGGGGGTGGAAGGGGGAGGGAGAGAGGGAGGGGTAGAGGGAGAGGCTGAGGGAGGGAGAGGAGGGGAGAAGGGGGCGGAAGAGAGAGGTGGTGTGCGCCGTAGGGAAATGGAGGTGCGGCCCGCGATGCGGCAGAAAAGCAGGCGGCCAGGCCAGCAAGAAGCTCGCACAGGCTCCAGAAAAGGAGACCCGCACTCCTCCGCCTCCCTCCACTCCTCCCTTCCTCCTCCCCCCAAAGCTCACTGCCCCTCCCTCCTCCCGGCACCAGCCATCCTCTCTCGCTCCCTCAACCTCTCTCTCTCTCCCTCCGTCTAAGAGAAGGGGCTAGAATGCGCGCTCTGGACCTCTAGCCAGCAACCCTTCCTCCTCCCCTACCATCCTCCCTCCCCCACCATCCCCTCCCCTCCCCCTCTCCTCTGGCCCCCTTTATTCCCATGGCATTAGTAGGCATTGGGAAAGCGCACACACACACCACGGCCCTCTCCTCTTCCGCCCTCACTCCCTCGCTTGCCCCGTTCGCGTCCCCGCCCGCGCCTCTTAGCTTCCACCCCCCTCGCCCCTTATCTCTCAGGCTCCTCCCCCCCCCCCTTCCCCACCAGGCCCACCCTGGAAAGAGCCCTGCCTACCCTCTCACTTTCCCTCCCTCAGCCATTCCAATCCCGCATCCATAGCCACCCAGCTCCCTCCATCGCGCGCCATTTCAACAACCTATCACTCCACCTACATCCACCTATATCACTCCAACTACATTGTTACATTGAAGATTGTAAAGAAACGCTGCTGAAAAATAATTGAAATTATCTTTTCTTTGACTGTTTGATACCTTAGTTAGGCTATTTAGTTGTGAAAAATTGAAAAGGTTACTTTTGCTGCGTCATAGTGATTTGATTTTTGAAATGTAAAATAAGTGGTTTTCATTCGATTTTCAGTCAATGCCATGCTCCGCAGTTGAAGTCTAAAAGGATTTTCACTGCCAATAAAATTAGTATTCAACAATTTTTGTGCTGCTCTTCATAAAGACTCTTATCTGAACAATTTACTGCTTTATTAAGTCTTAGTTAGTCTTCTTTTGCTTTAAAAATGCTTGTTTTTAAAATTTTAACAAAAGTTTGAATGCTGGAAAATAGTGTGCGGTATGTTCGTTAAAGAAGTGTTTTAGACTGCGCTTGCTTTCAGAAAAAAATTAAATCTTTAGCAAACTAGACAATTGCGTTTCTGCCGTTTTCACCTGCAAAGGCTGCTTTGAAAAGACGCCACAAATTCACTTCAAAAATGGGCCTCTCAACCAAACTGCTAGCATCGGTGGCCATTATATTCGCGGGAAGCCAAGCTGCTCCAAGAGTAGCCCTTCGTCTGAGCATCGACGGGAAGGTGTTCGGGATACTGGAGAATGCGAAGAACGGGACGTGGGAGGAGGCGGAGGCGGCCTGCAACAAGGCCGGCGGGGCCCTGGCCATCGTCAACTCCTGGCGCCTCATCAACCAGTTCACCAAACGCTTCGCCAACTACGCCGGTCTCAGCCGCTCGTCGTCCTCCGGTCTGCCCAGAGTTTGGATCGGAGGAAGCGCGGCTCCAGCCTCCCTCTACAACTACAGCCAGACGGACATGAACAGATATCGCTTCACGGACGGCAGCTGCGTGCCCAGCGTCCTCTGGAAGGATCGCAAGCTTCACTCACCCACCAAGGGCAGCAGCGTCCTCGACCTACACCTAGGCCCAAAGTGCCACAACAGCTCCGGCATCGACGACGTTCACACTGACCAGAAGACGCTCGGCATCTGCGACTTCTTCTACGAGACCAAAGTTTGCGACGATGATGAAGTTTGCAAAAACGATCACTAAACTACTACATCCTCCGCATTGCGATAGTAAATTTCTGAAATTTCTAAAACGAATATTCCATTAAACATAACATGATGAAAATTTAATGTAAAATGATGATATTACGAGAGCCGACAGAATGGAATAGAGCAGAAATCTCAAGTGCCCTTCATTTTCTTCCACTCCGAGTTCTAGCACTGTATCAACCCTCTTGGTGCATCTTCTCACTGGCCTCTGCTTCTGCTTCGCTAACAGATTCACATCTTCTCTCTAAAGTGTATTCCCCATCTAAAGTGCTTTTTTCTCCCCACGCCTGAGCATTCAAAAGTTCTTGAATCGGTTTTTTTCTTGGCGCTTCTTGAACAATCAAAAGCAATTGCGGCCTCATGGGCGTTTTTTTGTAAGGACCCAAATCTGGCATTTGCATTTATCACTCCAAAAATACATGTAAACGCACACCGCCTCGTCTCTGTAACATTTCTATGCATCATATATGCACTCCATTCATATCAGGAGGCACGCCAAAGGGCTTCAAATACTCCAAAAAGACTTGTAAAACAAGCTACCGGTGGAATAGGTTCAGTGGCGGATATAGGGGGGGGAAAGGGGGACGTTTCTCCCCCCGAACGGATTTCGGGGGGGGGGGGGGGGAATTCCCCCCCCCGAAACTTTCAGGAAAGGGGAAAATTTCACCCTTTTAGATGCATCTTGTCAAAAAATTAGTCAGAGGCTAGTATAGTAGAATTAACCAAATTTAGTTGTCCATTTTTGTGTTTTGAGAGCCTGACTTCAAAAAAAATTTCCGCTACGCGAAAAATTTGCAAATTTTGTACCAAATTTGTGAAATTTTTAAGTTATTTAGCGCTGTTTTTGCAACTTAGATAGAAAATTTTTGCGCGCTTCGCGCGCATTTAGATAAATACTATTGAAATAATTTTGACCCAAATTTCCCCCCCCCCCCCCGAACCAAAATCCTATATCCGCCACTGAATAGGTTCTTGGTGTCCTGATACCCAGAGATGCGGCATTTCCCAAAACTAAAGTTTTATGCCAATTATCCGAAGCCTGGCAGTTCGTTGACGCAGAAGAAATAAAAAATGAAACTTACTTGCATGCCGGGACACAAGTGTGGCAACTATCGTTAGAAGATTGCAAGAATTCCACTCTCTGCACCAAGTCCACAGCAGCCAAGGAGCCTCCGAGTAGGCAAATTAGTATTGCATACAGCGGCATTGGTTTGCACTTCAGAATGAACCGTTGCCGATTGAGCCGTATATAACACTTTCCGTTGCAATGGTGAATAAATGGCTTTTTATGGCTAAGCCTGCGGTGGCTGGATCGAGTTCCTGGCATCATTCTGAATTAGGTCGATCATATTTATATCTAGCTCCTCATTTCTCGCCCCATACCAAACATAGCTCATACCACCGGCAAGCCATATTGAATCCCGTTGACTCCCAAAATTCGACTGCACGGAACAAAAAAATCAAAGAAATATAACCACTACTAACGGAATCTGCTGTTATGACAATTGAATTTTGTTTAGACATGCAGGCAAGTATGGTCTTTTTTCTTAGGTGCGCCAAAACGAAAGGCAGGTGTTGTTAATATAATGTTAATGTTAAGTTAATGTTAACTAAGTTAATGAAGAGTGCAGTACTGTTTCAAAGTGGTCAAATAGAGCACATTGCATTAGAGTTTAATGCAGTTTCCGACATATACTGCACAGTACAGTTTCCGAAAAAAACTGTACTGCATTCTTTATGTCGAAAACTGCACTCTATATGACAACATTTTCACATTTTCCTTTTTTATGAAACTTAGGGAGAATAGAGACTCATTTTGTTTGCCGATGGTACCAGATATAATATGTCTGACTACCAAACAATCAGGTGTTAACTACTTTATTCTCTGTCACAAAGCACTTAGCGCTTCGCTCGATACGTATTCCCCAGACCAGAGTAAACAACTGCACACGGCCTGACTGAAATATTCAAAGCATTTTGGTTGCTACAATGACATCATCAAGAAATGAATGTTTGATGCTACGAGGAAAACAAGACTTACGATTGGAAGAATGCGCCCAGCCCTCGCTTCAAGAAAACGGTTCTGCTTATCTTTTAATTGCAATATTATGGATCATCCAGTCTAGTTCAGAAGTGCTGCTGGAAATGGCATGGGTGGGTCTTTGTGGCTCAGATGTTCACCAGTGGGCGGATGGACGAATCGGCCAGAAAACCTTCACGCATCCATTCATTCTTGGTTCATCTCACCTCCCTCACAATCTCCTTTCCTCATTACCTCAAAAAGTAAACTGATAGCCGCTATTTCTATTCTGACAGCACTCAATGAGTTCCATGGCAATTTGTAAGGCCACGAAGCATCCGCAGTCGTGATCGATCCATACGGCAGCTCACTTTCTAAAGGTCTTTCAAACCCACCATTGCTCTTTAACCTCTCTGTCTTTCAATGTGGTTGCGATTAGGATGTGGAGTGGCGGTGGAGCCAGGCGTGAGCTGTGGGTGCTGTGCCCAGTGCAAGGAAGGGCGCTACAATCTCTGCCGCGGCATGCGCTTCTTCTCGGCCATGCAGCCGCCCACCGACGGCGCTCTCGTACGCTTCAAGGCCCATCCCGCCCATCTCTGCTTTCCGTTCCGCTCTTCTTCTGGCTGACGAGGGCAAGTTGGGGATGTAGAGAGTTGTGGCTGCTTGCAGACTGCCAGGGAGCTTAAGCCTAGAGGAAGGAGCTCTACTAGAGCCGTTGGCTGTGGCTGTGGCGGCCTGTCGCAGAGGAGGCATCACGGCCGGGGATGCAGTCCTTGTATGCGGGGCTGGTAAGGTCTTTGAATGGCATCTTCTGAGCTGTGTGAATAGGTAGTTGTGGTGAGGTCCGGTGGGTTTGCTGTGCGCCATGGTGGCAGCCGAGATGGGCGCCGGGGCCATTGCCATCACCGGTCCCTCTTCTAAGCCTGGGCTGATAGGTGATATGAGACTAGTTGAACGTGGCCAGATGTGAAGGAGAGTCGACTGTCGGATGCCCATCGCATCTTGCCGAGAGTGCAGGCGGTTAACCTGGCCAGCCTTGGCGAGCGGGGCCTTTGCGACGCGATGGGCTTTGTCCCGCACAAGGTCCTCGAGGCTACTGGCGTCCCCGCTTCTCAGTCCTCTGCCATCAAGGTCAGCTCCTATAGGTGGCCCAGCCTAGGGAGGCTTGAGAGGGCATTTGAGGTGGTGGCGGCAGGTGGTGTGGTGGTGCTGGTGGGTATGGCGCCGCCGCTCAGTGAACTGCCTCTAGTGGATATCATCGCCAAAGAGCTGGACATTCGCGGCGTTTTTCGCTACGCCAACTGGTCCGCTTTTCGCTTCCTCTCCTGCTAGAGGCTATGCTAAAGGGATTTCAGTCACGCAGCGGCCTTGTCCCTGGCCCCACGCCTGGGCCTCAATCGCTTGATATCGGCCAAGCACAAGTTTGAGAATGCAGAAACTGCGCTGGAAGACGCCAAGGCTGCCAATGGCCTCAAAATCCTGATACAAGTCGGTGCGCCTGAGATGTCTTGAGCTCAAATTTGTCCTAGGTTACAAAGTAGTACTTTTGGCATTTTCCTTGCTGAAATGGGACCTATTGTGATTGGCAACAATGGATGTGATTGTGATGCTATAAATCATGTACGGAAAATAATCATCGAAACCGTGTATCGGGATATTAGTGACAAAGGGACAGAGAAGCAAAACGGATAGGGCTGTTGAGGTAGGATGACGTGAGGCAGTGTAGAAGGGCAAACAGAAGGAGACTCTGGAAATCCTCCGCACTGCAGCTCCCCAACTCCTCTTCAACTGCGCCCACTTCAGTCCCTGGGGAACCAGGCGATTTTTCCCTTCTCCCAAGCGCTTGCTCTGGACAGACAGGTTGGCTATCAGCTTTCACTCATCATCCCTCAAGGCCCTACTTGAAGAAGAGCCTCAAGTGTCGCTACCCACACTCTTTCCAGACTGACAACTCCGCCCACCACTCCACCTACCTCCCCGCCTCCTCCCACCTCACTACCTCCGCTTTTCTCCAGAATTGTTGCAAACTCCAACCTGCCACTCAATTTGCTCCTCCTCTCTGGTAAGTTGGAGCAAACTAAAATGAGTGCTGGGTCAGTGTGGAATGAAATGTGATGAGCGGGAGTTAGTAGGAGGCGATGGGTTTGGGTGGTTGGGGCGGTGAGCTGTGCTGCTCCAAGCGCATCCGCGTCTACGGACTCCTCTGGACCGCTGCTTTCCTCACCCACTTCAGGCAGCCTCTCCTCCTCTCCCCTCACGCTGCCCCAGTCTCTGCCTCGTCCTCTGCAGCTGGCAAAGCTTCGACTTCACCATCGCCTGCATCCGACACGACTCGGCCGCAGCCAGCGACGCCTCGGAGCTCAACGAGACGCTGACGGAGAACTGGCAATGGCTCGGGCCCGCCTTCGCCTCCTGGAGCATGGGCACACTCGCCTTCGACCTTCCCGCCGGATACCTTGTGGATAAATTCGGTTCCTCCGCCCTCACCACCCACTACCACCAACTCAATCAAGGTGGGCTTGAGGTGTTCGGCTAATCTTCGGCTTTGGCCTGTTGATAGCGGGCGGGCTGAATGCTCTGCTGCCCTGGGCCATCAACACTCTTCCACTGGTCTGCGTCCTTCGCTTCTTCTCTGGCGGTCTCACTCACGGTCTATTTTTCGCTCTTTCTTCACCTTACCGCGCAGATCGGGTGAATTGTACAAGGCAAGGCCAACCGCAGTTCCTTAAACTGTCTTATGATCAAATCCATTTAGGCATTCGGTGGTCGGCACAGAACTCAGCGATGGGTAAATGGGCCCCTGTGACAGAGCTGGGCTTCATCATGGCCGTCGGCAGCGCCTTCGCGGCTTTCGGCTCTATGGTAGCCAACTGCCTCGGCGCCGCGCTTTGCACACACCCCGGACCCTCCTGGCCTGGTTATAGAAGCAACTCATTTCTGTGATTTCTGATAACTTATCCTGTTTTCCTTTCTGTTACTTCAATTACCCTAATGAAGAGGACTGTAGAAATGGAAGGGTTGTAGGCCTGTTCTACTTGAGCACAGCAGCCTTATGGCTGTGGTCGCTGTTTTGGTTCCTGGGCTATCGCGAGCGGCCGGAGTGGGATGTGGGCGTGAGTCCAGAAGAATCCGACCTCATCACTGACAGCCGCAACTTCACTGCTCACCCCGCCTCCTCTCCCCAGCTCAATCCCCTTGCTGTTCTCGCCCCTTTCTTTCTTTCTCTCCTGCTGGAAACAAATTGATTGAAGGGTCGTCGCGTACCCTGGAGACATATCTTGCTCTCCCGACCTCTTTGGGCTGCTGGAGTCTGCGGCTTCGTCAACGCTTGGCTCACTGCTTTCACAGTTCTCTAATTCCTTTTCATCTGCTTTGGCAAGGAAAGTCTATGTAGGTGTCGTTTGGGCCGACGTTTTTCCAGACGACGACAACGAGTAGTCTGCTGCTGAACGGACTCTATGCCAGTCTCCCGCTCCTGGGCAACCTCGTGGTGAAACTCCTCTGCGGCTTCTCCTCCGATTTCAGCCTTCGCTACCTCACGTCCCCCTTCACTGCCTGCTTCAAAGGGGCAGAGGAGAAAGGGGTGGATATTGCAGTCGAACATGGAGCATGCGAGCCTACACGGTCCTATCACTGGGCTCGGTGGCGGCAGTACTGGGCGTGGCTTCTTTCCTCTTCGTCGAAGGCTCACGTCACAACGCTGCCTTCCTCATCGCTTCCTTCACCATGCAGGGCGCCATCATCGCTGGCCCCTTCAAGGTATTCAGCAGTAAAACCTCCTCTCTCGACTTGAATCGACTGAATTGCTTTCATGAACCTCTGATGGGTTGACTGAGGTGTTGCTTTGGTTGCAGAGCCCTGTGTTGCTGGCGCCGCGCTATGCAGGCGTCCTCACCGGTATCTTTCTTGCTCCCATATCATTTTCACTAAAATACCAGTCAATCAAAATGTATCAGCGGCAGTCGGTTAAATTGGAGTGATAAGGGAAGGCTTGAGGTCTAATGGAGGTGATGAGCAGCCTGGGTGCGATAGCCTCGCTGAACACCATCGCGGCGCTGACGGCGGAGGACAGCGGTGGAGCCTGGAACATCGTCCTCGGCGCATCCGCCATCCTTGCCGCCTTTGCCGCTCTCGTCTTCCTCTCTTTCGGAAGCGGTTCTCCTTCCATCCCCTCTTACACTTACTTACTACCTTACTTACTTAATCGCCTGGACAGGAGAAACACAGCGGTGGAATGCACCGCTCTTCAAACACCCTGCCCTCAAGGCCGCCGAGGAAGAAGCTCGCATTCAATTCCGCCCCGGAAAATCGGCCGTTGCTGACCTAGTGCGCTTGGCCTCTGTGGAGCATACCATGTAGCAGCCCCAGCCTTGTAGATGACCTAGCCTCATTCTTTTTTCGCCTTTTGCCAAACTGGCTCCATACCAGTGAGCACTATATAATCCCAACTCTCATTTTCAAAATGGGATCTCTATTTTGGCATTATAAAAGGTCTTTAGTTGATGCGGAGATAATTTTGGACGAAAGATAGGTGTGACAGGCAAGAGTTCATTCAAGAATACTTTGATCGCAAGCGAGCAAGACGAGAAATGATGGGGCGTAAAGGGGCCAGATGAAGGGAGGGCGGGCGGCGAAGTGAAAATAGACGGTGCAGCTGGCGATGCGAGCTCCAGTGCGCCTGTCTGCACTCTGCTGAGCAATAACTGGCAGCTACCAGCAGACCTGATTCCGTGCACTCAGCGCAGAGCTAAATTTTCCAATTGTTTTCTCTTATAATTATTGATTAATTGAATGTAAGGTAATTGCCAGTTTCTGATCAGAGTCGAGTTGCCTACCACACCCGTGGTTGGAGCAGTAGCAGTCGTGCTTCTCGCCAATTACATACCTCCAATTACATACTTAAATGAATCCAACAATTTTGATGCGTCTATTTTGAAAGGTTGGCTTACGTTACACAACGGTCATTAATTCATCAAATTAAAACCTTTTGAAACAAAAATTTAGCACAAATGAGATATTATGATAAACTATCATTAAACAACTTTTTGTACTTAGGTTAATATTTATTGAAAAAGGGGTACCAGCGATTTATGGTCCAAGCCAGTTTGTGCAGCAGCTCCGGACTTTTTCCCTCTGCCTTGCTCTCAATCCGCTCGGCAACAACGCCATAGTGAATATTGCAAGCGCAGCTGAGGCATCTGCCCGCCCGCCCTGGCTTGCAGTCGACCAAAATGGACCTAAAGTTCAGATTAAATTGATTTTCCCAGGTCCTAGTCGCATGGTCTCCAAGTAGAGACCAGAAAGAGGAGTTCGTCCTTTGCTGCCTCAGCGGCTGCTGTAAACAGCTTGGGAACAGCGTCCACCACCAGTGGTTGCGGGTAGCCGTCCAAGTGGACGCTGAGGGCATCTAAAAAGAGCTGGGAACTGCTGGCGGAACTGCTGGAGAGGAGAGGTTCAGACGGAGGCTAAGGAAAGCCAAACAGCGAATGTCCGCCTTGGCTTCGCTCAACTCCTTAGCTAGGTCTTTGATGGTGTCCACGGCCACCCCATTTCTTAAACATTTCGAACCAAAGTTCAAAACTTAATCAATGCGATCAGTTACTTCTCTGAAGCTTGGTAAAATTCCACGCTCATGATGGACGGGCTGTGCTTTGCCAGTTTTCGAACTGCCCAACGATAGAGGCTTGAACAGCCCTTGAAAGAAACTGCAACCTTCTTTCTTATACAGGCTATTTCGACAGGCGGTGCTCTGACCTTCCCCAGGTCATGAGGAACGGAAAGTCCTGGCCACCCGGCTTCACAGTCCCATAGCCTACGCTATTCTCGGTGATCATTAGTCTTCAAGGATCACTGCGAGCATTATGCAGCCTTCAAATGCAGCAGAAGATAAACCTTGGTGAAGCTACTCTGCCTGGATCAGGCTTCCCAGGAATCACCTCTTCCATTTCAATTATTGTTTAAATTTATTTGCCTTGTTTCAATTTACCGCACCAAAATGAGGGGTCAATTTAACTATCAAGATTTTCTAAAGGAGTGAAAAGGGCGGAGGAACCTTATCAGGCTAAGCTGACAAACAAAGTTCTTGTTCAAATAGCCTCTCTGTTTTGCCTCACTTCCTCTCTGTTCTATGGTATTTGTATTTCACTGCGTGTTGTTTTTGCTCTACCCGGCTAAGATTCATCCGTAATGAGGTTCGTCCAACGCTAAAAGGGCTTTGTTTCGTACCAGCAATTTTAGAGTGCATTGATTAAAAAGTGCATAAATGTGAGTAAGCTTAGAGGAGCAAGCAGGAAGCAAGCTTATTAGAGCAGAATATATAATTGCAGCATAGAACATAAACGATTTAGAATTTTGTCTTGTTGAAATTTTCTTACTAAAATAAAAAAAAAGTTTTGGACAAAAAATTTTGCAGCTTCGACTTTCATTGTTGTTGATGTTGTCAATGTTTATTGTCGATTTGTAAATTAAACCTACATCGTACTCTTTTGATTGTTACCAATAAAAATTATGCCGCTCAATAGGCGAAAATCAGTGCATACTGGCTTTCATTACCCTCGCTATTTTTTCTGCATGACTTTTTCTGCAGCGTTCTCATGCGCACTTTGTTTCTTAGTTCAAATAATTATTTTGACGCACCGCACATGCTATGAGCAATAGCTCGCTAAACTTCTCAGTTAGTCTTCCGATAATACTGATTGTGCTGTCTTATGTGGATGGGACCAGGTGCGATTATGTAATAAGTAGAAGCATAATATGCGCGAATAGTCTGGGGAAGCTGGAGAGGGGCCAAAAGAGGCAGGAGGAGGCAATGTGAGTGAAAGTGGAAGAAGTGGTTGGGGCTGCTGGCTTGTGCTGGGTGGAAGGCAGACGAGATCCCTGAGCTAGGATTAGTAAAGATGGTATGGAGAAGGTTGGAAAGAGGAAGAAGGGGTGATGTGATACTGAGGGGCAAAGGCAGACGCTGTACACTCTTCCCTGCGTCCTGGTTCTGAGAGCACAGCGTGAACTCCCGCCTTCACACTGACTCTCCCTATTGCCTACCTCGCCTCAGTCTCTAGTGGCAGCAACGCTCAAGGGAAGGCGCTCCATAATGGGATGCATAAAGTGGGATGCGCATGGAGTGGGAAAGACGCCAAGAGCCACAGGGCAATGGAGTGGGTCAAGTGCTGGAGTAGAAATGGGGCGGCTGCAGTCGACTAGCGAACGCGCCGACGGCATAAATAGGCGAAAGACGCGGAGGCTTGTGTACAATGAAATGAGGTGAAGGGGAGTAGGTGATTGATATTGAGGGAAGCGAGCACCGTTTAAGCCTTCTTTGCCGCCTTCTTCCCTGCCGCCTTCTTTCCGCCCTTCTGCAAATTAACACCCATAAATATCCTCTCATAAAATCAAGTCCAAGTCCCAACCTATTTTGGTTTTTCAAAACCAAAGTAAATATTTTCAAGATAGAAACTCTTTTTTGGAAATAATAGAGAGCAATGAATTTGGTGAACCTTTTTGGGCGCAGCTTTCTTGGCCTTGGTCTTCTTGACGCCGCCGGTGGCCTTCTTGGCCTTGGGGGCCTTGGGCGCCTTGGCCTTTGCCGCTGCCTTCCGAGCTGCCATCGCGCCTCTTTCCCTGCTTCTGGCTAAAACTGAGCACGACCTCCTTCGGCTGGATTGGGAAGACGATCTGGGCTCCTCTCCGCTTTCTCTCCCCCTTCCCATCACACACGTCTTCTTTCCCCTCCCCTCATCCCTCACGGCCTTTGTATGCAAACCAGGACGCGTCCCTTCCTCAGCCCCGCCCATTATAAGGCCCTTTCCTATTCTCAGCCCCTCCAGAATGCTCCATCACCTCGCCTGACCTCTGCCTGGAGATTATATCCACTGAAATCTCCTTCACAACTAATTGCAAATGCAAATCTATTCAAAAAGTGGTAGCATAGCAAATTATGTCATAGGGGAAAAGACACAAAAGGAAGAAGAGGTCGGGGAAGCTGGGAGCTGGGAGCAGCCTACGATTTTACGATGGCTAGAGAAGAAGGGCCCGGCGAGAGGGGATAAAAGAAGTGGGGAAGGGGGGGGGCGGGGCAGGGCCGCTCACTCCTACAACTCCACTACCCCACTAAAGCCTCCGCGCAGCCACAGCCCCCCCCCCCGCTAACAGCACAGCCCTGCCCAGCCACGCTTACCCTACCCCCTCCCCCTCACACACACACGGCCATCGCTCTGCCTCCCTTCCAGCCCTCGCCCCTTACCCCTCGCCTACATCACTCGATCAATACTCCCTCCCTCCGCTCCCCCCTTCATGCCCCTTCTATTTCCAAGGCTAGGCAATCTTTAGCTAGCAGGATGTAAGGACAGCGGCCCAAGTCACTCACCCGCTTCCTCTCCCACCTAATAACCCCAGGCCTCCGCTGTCAGGAAGCCAACGCCAGGCCAGAAGGCAGGAGGAGAGAGAGAAACAGTGCCCTCTGTCCCCCTCCCCTCTGTCCCCCAGGTGCGCAACAACAAGGACCACCCAGCAGTGCTCTGCTGCCCTCCCCCTCCACCTACCCACCCTCCAAGGCCTCCTCCAGCCCCCTCCTCCCGCCCCTCGTGACGCTGGCCAGCTGCCAACATCAATACTCCCTCCACGCCTTCTCCCTCCCTCATTTTACTCTATATACTACAAGTCTAGGCTGGCATTGGCCCTACTCCCTCCCTTCCCCCTTCTCTTTCTGCTCCAATCACACTGGCTTACTGACTAGTAGTCCCTGGCACAAAAACCCCCGCCACAAAGGACCAGCCCACACAAAGCATAGGCCCCCCATCACCTCTTTCATCCACTTCATGCCCGCCCATCCAAGGGCCGGCAAGCAGAAGAGACCTGGAATCCAAGCGGCAAAAATAACCTTTCAGGAAAAAAGTATGTCCGAATCCGTTAAGAATTCGGCCAATCTCAGCCATATATACCTACGGACAAAAAGTGAACAATGTAGCAACGGCGAAGCGGGCCTTTGGGCTGAAAGCTGAAAACTATGGACAAGGTGTTGCCTAAGTTGGCCATATCCTTTAAGAAAGATTTTATAAAACTATCTTTTATTGCCTAAATTCTCATATTGCAAAATTTAGCTCAAATAGCGTCTTTTAGGTCATTTGAGTCAACCATAGAAAAACTTTTGTTTTTCTTGTATTGCTTATGTGATTTATCGTGCTATATGCTAGCGAAATCTATTTCTTAAAATTTTCGGGCGTTGATTTGTCACTTTGACTAAAGTGGGGGGAAGATCTTTTTAATTTAACCAGTAAAATTGATACTAGCATTTTCAATTCCAAACCGCCTCCTCCTGATCATCCATTTTCCTGCCCCATTACCCAGCCAGGCTGTTCCTCTGCACTTCAAGCTTCATATCAAACTGAAAGGCTTCTTCATCTGTGAATTGAAAACTGGCATGTAAAATTCAGGAGTTGGCTTAAAATACAGCTTCTATTCTGATCCATTTGAAAATTGGGATGTTTTATACTAAAGGTACATTTATTTGCCCATTGTGTACGCAATGCAGCCCCCTGCGTGGTGGGCTGTAGATAAACTCAGTCGCATAGCGAGATTCCCAAAAAGGAAAAAAGAGAAAATAGATTAATTTTGGCTTGCCGACGGTAACAGATATATTTCCTGATTGCTTGATTTGTTGGCGCACACGATCTTTTCGAGATTTCTGACTGCAAAACATTCCAGAATTTGCAATCGCCAAAATTGGCATCATTCGAAGCACAAATGACGTGCACCATTTGTAGCTCTCTCACCACCAAAGCGGAATATTCCAGTCATCTGAGCCGAGTAAACTTGGGCAGCGCATCCACATCGCCCCAATGGCACTGCACAGATTGCTCTTTTTTCACTTTCAATGCCTCTGAAGTCTCTTTGCACGCATTCCTACTTCAGCATCGAGCGCCGAAACTTCAACTTTGCAACTCTCACTCGATAGTGGAGCAGAAACTACGACCTCACAAAACGACACTGAGATGGCCCAGAAGGAAGGCTTGAAGCAGGAATTTGAAGGCGTCGCTGTTTCCGGAGCAGAAGAGGTTTCAGAATTCGCGAACTGTCTTCGTTGCTCAAGTCGACTGAACTTGGCCAAAAGCGCAAAGTCTAGCTTTCAATTTGTTCATTAAATTAATTACCGATAATTAAGGTTGACCAGCAGGATGCAAGATCTGGAACGCCACATCATAAGTTGTTTCAAACTTCAGCCATATGCCTGTGGTGCTTGCGGAAAAAGACAAAGCCTAAAAAGAAACGTGCAAAGACACCAGAAAAATAAGACTAAATGCAGGTATTTCATTTTTCGCTGTTTCATTTATGCAGATTGAAAAAGAATTTCAGTAACGGCTCCATAAATGTGGTTAGCCAAAGTCAAGACAAAGAAATCATTCGCAAAGGATTTTCAGAATGCTTTGGTATTGTGGCGGAAACCTGGGCTGGGCTGAGATCGGTCTGTTAGTACATAGTGAAACAAAAACGTAATTAAGAAAGATTTAAAAATGTAATGAAGAGTACCGGAGATTTTCATGATTGTTTTCAGTTTTTTAGTCCATTGTGGCAAACTGACGTAAAATACTAAAAAGACTAAATGACAAGCCTTAAATCGCACATTAAATTCGCACCAGCCCAATTTCGTATCTTTTTCGAAGGCCAAATTAAACGTTAAAGGCACAGTGTACGAAAATGCAGTGTCTTTAAATTCCGTTTTCTAGTGCTGGTTGGAAAGAGGCTTGTTTAACTAAGGGGCAAGGATAATTGGTTTGCCTCAATACCACCCTGAGTCTTAGCTATACCACTTCAAAGTTGCTAATTTTAATCGTCAAAAATAAGCTTTGAAACAATCAAACAAGATGCAGCATTGATTGATGTAAAGAGTGATGATTGAAAGATTGGCTGAGTGGGTAAGAATGGGTCATGTGTTAGAATGGGTCGGGCTCATTATCCAGTTGGAGGGCTGGCTGAAATCCGGTGTAGAGGCCAGTGAGAGCAGGAAAATGTATTGAAAGAGTTTCGGAGGACACAGGGGCAGCATATAATTTTTCACTAAACTCAGATAATTCTTTTGACTCACGTAAGGCTTCGAAATTGATCAAACCAGTTTAGCTAATTTGGCTTCATAAATAAATGCATTGAAACCTCAGTTTTCTGAGTAGGTCATAATGTAGGGAGCAGTCACATTTTGGGCTGCGCGCAACTACGCGCAGCGATTTTGCTTAGTTTTTTTGGCTAAATATACTTCTTTTAGCCATATGCAGCCACTGTTGAGCGGAGAAAAGCGGAGAAGGCTCCCTGGTTTTTTAATGAATTTTTTCACTTTCCCTATTGGGCTGGCGCGAGGGAGCAAAGCGACCGTCAGCGCCCAGCCCCTCTTTTCGACCCAAGTGTATGTTTTCGGGGTTATTGCTAGATCTTAAAATTGATAAGGCTCCTGCTCCTCACAGAAGAATCCAATCGTTTTCGTTTTTCACTTTTCTCTAGCCACTGAGAAGTAAGCAGTAAGCCACAACAGAAGTAAGCACTCGCAAGGAACAGAGTTTGGAGAAAAGGAGTGTTGCCTATCCGAAATCGGACATGGCAAGGCTTGCGTAGGCATAATCACAGGGGTTCAGTGCTTAGCAATGGGGCAATGTGGTTGCGAAAGGTGCGAGGCATAGAGTAAATCACGTCATCTGCAAGTGAATTCCAGAAAGGCACTATTCGATTTGTGAAATGACGCCTCCTTTGCAATGTTCCGGCAGCCTCCATTGTGAGCCGATTGTTGTGTTGCAGGTGCCTTTGTAGTTGCCGAGGGACAAGAAGGTTAGGGGCATGGACTAGGTGGTGGAAGACTTTGTGAGCCAGGGAGAGGTCCAGGACGGCCCGCCTGGAGGTGAGTGTGTGGAGTCCCAGTCGCCCCAGCCTCCTCGGATACTCCTTCATTGCACATTTGCATCGACTGTACACCTTTCGAGTGAAGTATCTTTGAACAGACTCAATGGAATTTTTATCGGCCACCCTGAGCTGGTTCCAGACAGGTGAGCTGCTTTCCAGTATTGGCCTCACAAACGTTTTGAAGGCAGATACTAGACGCTTGGAGTTGCTGGAGGAGAAGCATTTTAGAACTATTCCACAGGCTTGCCTAGCTTTTTTAACTATTTTTGCAACATGGAGAGTGAAGCGGATTTGGCTGTCCACTTCAATCCCCAGATCGCAGTAGGACGAGACAGAAGGTAGCTCAGATCCAGCCAGCTGAAGGGAGAGTGGAGGTGAGTTCCCGATTGGGAGGACAGCGCATTTGGAGGGCGATAGCTGGAGCTGCCACGTCTCACACCAGTCTTCCACAAATGCTAGAGCCTCCTGAAGTTTCCCTTCCTCCCCACAGAAGATTTTGCAGTCGTCTGCAAAGGCTGCACAAGGACAAATTCGATTGATCCCCTCTACCAGGCTCATAGTATAGACCAGGAAGAGGATGGGTCCTAAGCATGAGCCTTGGCAAACTGAGGAGGTAAGGGTGACGCGTCGTGAGAGCACACCTTCAATTTCTACCTGCTGCGTTCTGTCTCGAAAATAGTCCTGAATCCATCGCAGCGCCTGTCCCCTGACCCCATAGGCCTCAAGCTGCAGTAGGAGCTTGGAGTGGCAGACCGTGTCAAATGCCTTTGCAAAGTCTAAATAAATTACGTAACAAGGCTCCTTTTCTGACAATTTCTTTTTGTCTTTTTGTCTTTTTGTCTTTTTGTTCTGACAATTTCGTTCTGATTCTTTTTGCATTAGAAAGAGCATCATCGAATTGTCCTAAACTCGCGAGAAATCGCCAAAATATTGCAGTAATCAATAGAAAATCGCTCAAAACCATTTGTCCGAACTCCTTCTCCTTCTCCTCCTTCTTCTCCTTTTCCGCATCTATTCAATGGACGATAGTAGGTATTCAATCGGCCTGTGCTAAAGGCATCAATCGACAAGGTGCATTGGTAGTTCTGTGCAATTAATATTGTCTAAGTCTACAGAGGAAGTAATGCGGCTGTGTGGTCAAGTGGCTTGTCTATTTGGACTCGGTTCAGAAATGACCAGGTTCAAACCTTCTTTGAGCCAACTTTTTTTTCTATTTTTTTATCTTAAAAATGGAAGAAATATGTGGTACCATCGGCAGACCATAAATCATACTCCTTTCTCCCAAAAATCGATTGCCCTGAGTTTAAGTCAAGAAAATTTCACAAAAATATGTTAATTAGCCAAGGAATTTGCATTATATTTTTCATTTTCGAATTTTTTCTTTTTGTTTTTTTTAATAAGTTTATTTTTTATTCATTTTTTTTACTAATCTAATAAAATCTTAATTAAATATATAACCAACAATATAAAATTTGTTTTTTTACATTTTATACAATATTAAAAGTGGAAGAAATATCTGGTACCATCGGCAGGCCAAATGTGGGTCTCTTTTCTCCAAAATTCGGAATTGTCTCGAGTAAAAGTCAAGGAAATATAATTTCTACTAGTGGAATCTGCTGCGTCATCTGCATTTTGTTTTGGGCGCGCATGGAAAGAGACACTGAACTGCGCGCCAAAAACATAATGCAACTGTCCAAGCAGCAGATTCCACTAGTAGAAATTATATTTCCTTGACTTTTTACTCGAGACAATTCCAAATTTTGGAGAAAAGAGACCCACATTTGGCCTGCCGATGGTACCAGATATGCTACAACATAGAAAGTTTGAGAATTTTTTTCTCAAAAATTTTGGTCAAAAGTGGAAAAACTGAATATACTTGCCCTCCTAACTTGGTGTCCTGTAACTAGGAAAAAAATATGAGCTCGATCGGAGGAGGTGCATTTTCGGGTATTGTGCCTTTAACAAATCAGGCAACCGTAGCTTTTGATAAATTCAACAGATTAAAAATGAGCTTATGTGCACATTTTTGGATGTAGTTATAGTTTTTATGTCAATTACCAGTGGCTGGCAATGTTTAGAAACCTCGCAGGTTTCAGGTTAAAAAACAAGCAATTTCAGCAATGCTTTAAAAGCGCAAAGTGGCAATTATCCTTGATGAAATGGGGCACCTTCCATCTGGACGGAGACATGGAGTTCAAAAGGACTCATTAAATTTTCTGTTCCCTGATCCGGGATTTATTGATCGGAAGATTGGAAGAGCAGAAGAAGAAAAGTGGTTTCTGTGAAGCTTGGTTGGAGTGCTCTCTGGGCAGGAGATTGAGCTTGATTAGCGTAAAGCCCGCAGCCGAGCTGTCCAAATCACCTTAGCCCGCCCTCCTCGCCCAGTTGCCATCGGCCACATTCACGCCCACCCTCCTCAACAACATCACCCTCCTCAACAACCAACACATTCTCTAACTCCTACTCCACCCCTTTTCACCTTTTATTCAAAACTTCCTATGATTGCAAATAGTTTCCAAATTGTTGCAAGCTGAAAAAATCTAGCAAATCATTTATACGTCCATTTCATTTAAATTAAATGTTCTGGGAAGAGCAATTTTTAGGAGAACTAAAATGAAGCTGCATGAAATGAACGGGCACAAATTCAAGGCTGCATTTCTGCGTCAACCGACTTTTTGTGGTCGGTGCAGCAAGTTCATTTGGTTACCCAAACCCGATGCTTGATTTTATTTTGGATATTTTGTTGGTTAAAGGGGCTGCGGAAGGCAAGGCTACAAATGTCAAGGTCAGACCAGAACTTTACCATGACTCCCATCGTTTCGAAAACGCGTTGACCACATATTTTCTTCCGAGCACAGCTAGCTGTTTCCATGTTTTTCCAAGCACCTAACCATCCTTCTGTTTGTCTATATCAAAAAAATTGGCCGAAAGTATTGGAGCTGCAATCATGTGAGAAGAGCCAGGTTCTTTAAACAGTTTTATTAATACTTTTCTTTCTCGATGCTGCAATCAAAATCATGTAGGAGGAACAAGCTTGCATAACATAATCATTTATAATTTTCTTCTTCGATGCTGCGATTGAGGACTTAGTGTAACTGTAGATTGCGGACTGGTGGTTCACAAGCGCTGCTACGAGGCCGTAGCCTGGGGCTGCCGGTGTTGTATGCTTTTCTGAAAACGTTCTTGACCTAAATGCACGGCGTGCTTTTCGGAAAGGAGCCATGCTTTTCGGAAAATCATAAAATAGCAACCATGCTTTTCAGAAAGTGGCCGTGCAATTATGAAAAGGCCATTATTTTCCGAAAAGCACACGCGTGCCTTTTGGAAAAGTTTTGATTTTCTGAAAATCACGCATGCTTTTCGGAAAATTGTCAGTGCGCAAATTTCACCAGCAGAGATGTTCAGGCTGTAGAAGAATTTGTGCAGACCCTTCATTTCATAATCAGAGTAATGCTCTGCCTTGCAGGCATTCACTTGCAGTAACTGTGCAGAGTCTGAGAGCTGAGGATTGTGACTTGTGAGGATTGTGACCCAGGTATTGCCAAGCCCCCGGATAGCCTCCCCCGGGGAGGCAGTTTTCTACCTCCCCCGGGGGGTCAATTTTCTAACCCCCTGTGGGGTCAGTTTTCTTACCCTCTCGGGGGGTTAGGGATTTTTCAATGGGTGGTAATTTGAAAATCCAATGACAATTAGGATCATACGAGCAGAGCTCTAATATGGATTTTGATATTTTTTTAAAATTTTACATAAAATAGCCCAGAATGGCAAATTTTCTGTCTCCCACAAATGTTAACTCTTTCCTCAAGTTTCAAGAGGTAGTTTGGCCTCCTATAAGGGGAGAAGAAATTCTGCCACCTGGGTGGTGGCTTGGGGCGTTTTTTGGTACTTGACGTAATTTTTCGTTTTTCGCGATTTATGTTTAAATTAGTGAAAAGTAAAAAGCTAAAAATCATGAAAATTCCTCTCCTCAGTTTTTTTAACAAATTTGGCTCAAATTTTCAGGGTATTTTCATTTATGTGGTGCATTATGATGTAGATGTGTGAAATACATAATTTTGCGGCAAAATTAAAATTTACTTATAAATATTAAAAACATTACGAGCTCATATTTGGAAGATAGCATTACTTTATGGTGCAAAAATCATTTTAATATGTAAAAGGCATTTCGTTTTCAAATTTTATTAATTTTGAATATTTGAAATTAAATATTGAAAATGGTAACTAAGCGAATTTTCAAAATTTTGAGCTCAAGTTTTTCATTTTTGTTTAAGTGGTGTTTACCAAGAATGGTGGTAAAACCATTTACAATACAAAAACTTATAGTTATCGATGGATTTAAAGTATTTAAAATTAATGGTTGTAAATGGATAGTTTCCTTTTTCAACATGAATAATATAAATGCCCAGCTGTGGTGCTGAGATGAGAGACAGCGGTGTTGGCAATGTGGTTAATGGCAAGGTGGTCAGGGCTGCAGGCTTCATGGTTGGCAACAGAACAAAAGCAGCGGCAGCCTCCATGTCCCGAAAGTGGCTAAATTTGTGGAAAGGTTTGAAATTTATGGGAGATTGAAAATTCACCATTCTGTGCCATTTATTTGAAAATTTAAAAAAATTTATCTAAATCCATAAAAGAGCACTGCTCGCATAATCCTAAATATCATTGGATTTTGAATTTACCACCCAATAAAAAATCACTAACCCCCCGAGAGGGTAAGAAAACTGACCCCCCCGGGGGGTTAGAAAATTGATCCCCCGGGGGAGGTAGAAAACAGCCTCCCCGGGGGAGGCTATCCGGGGGCTTGGCAATGCCTCGTCTGAGAATTGGCTAGAGCAAGCGTTAGGAAAGGATGGCGGGCAAGGGCAACATCTTTGAGGGGCAGATCATCGTCGACGTTTCTATCAAGATCAAGCCTCCCAACTTCGACACTAACGGCAGACAAAACCTTATGTATCTTTTATTCTTTTTATTCGTTGATAACCTGTGCTTTCAATGCGTAACATGTCCTAGAGCAAACCCATTTACCTGTATTTCGAATCTTCTTAAACATTCATATCGTATTGTCTTTTTCATTTTCCATGGCATTTGAGCTTGCATCAATAATTGCACCATAATATCTTCTTTTGTTGCTTGTTCTCTTTTGTTCTATATACTTGTATTGCTGTCTTTTGTTTCAAACTGTCATTTTCATAAAAGCATAACATTTTCCGGCTGACTCCAAGGACTCCCAACAACATTGGAATTCAGGCCTTAACAGTTTTCTACATCATGCGAATATTAGTGAAAATAGATTCAGCCAATAGGAAATTTGAATTCAACAACTTTTACTCTTTATCATTATGTAAGATTTAATACCCAGATGCTTAATGTTTCAATCTTTGCATGCGAATTTTTCATCACATAACAAAATCATGAAAACTAAAATTTTAAAAATTTTTCATTTCATATTGGCTGAATCTATGCTCACTATTATTCGCATAAGTCCCCCTATAGATCTTGCTGAAACGGCCGATCTTCTTACCATTATGATTCGAGAAGTTGTCTGCATCAAAGGTTTTCAAAGCTGCAATTGCCGCAGTTCCCAAAATTCGGAAAAAGGCAAATCTCACAGTTCCAGAAGCCCAAAGGAAAACCTAAATGTAAATACATACACACGCAGGCTGGCGCTGGCCCCCTCTATAGAGGGGGCTGGAGCCTGGCTCTGACCCCCCTTATAGAGGGGGCTGGAGCCTGGCTCTGGCCCCTCCTATAGGGGGGGCTGGAGCCTGGCTCTGACCCCCCCTATAGGGGGGCGGGATATTCCTGCAAGATATATATTGAAAATTTTTTTATTGCCTTAACATACTAACGTCCCTTTCTAAGACGTTCTATCGTCTCCTGTCTCTAAACTTGAAACCTACTCAAGTCTCCCCTCAATAGACTAGAAAATTCTCTTTACATATCTCGAAGTTTAAACTCACGGAATTTTCATGTAGATGATTAAATACCTACTAAAACTAAACCCTTTCACTGTGGCAGTACCTACTAGTTAGTCCATACCGAGTTGATCACTTTAAAACATCAATGAACTCGGTATAGACTAACTAGTAGGTACTGCCACAGTCCTGACCTCGTCGAGGACGAGCATGCGTCTAAGCTTTTGAGTTGGAATCTTGAAAGGTACTCCTGGTAGGGGACAAGCCCCTACTCCTGGTAGGCATGCGCCCGCCATCTGGTATAGACTAACTATGCCTTCCAAAAAAAGTAGGTATTTAATCATCTACATGAAAATTCCTTGAGTTTAAATTTCGAGATATGTAAAAAGATAAGTATGAAAAGCCAATAAAAAAATTTTCAATATATACCCTTTGGGGGCGGTGTATATCTTTGGGGGGGGAGGGGAAAGGAGGGGTGAAATCTTGGGGGGGGGCGTAACTCCCTTTGGGGGGGGTGTAAGTCTTGGAGGGGGGGGGGGGGTCCCTTGGAAGTCAGCCCATTTTCCGAAAAAGCATGGCATGCTTTTCCGAAAAAGCTTGCCTTTTCCGAAAGAACGGCCCCTTTCCGAAAAGCACAGTTGACATTTCATGATTTTCCGAAAAGCATGGCCCCTTTCCGAAAAGCACGCTGTGCTTTTCGGAAAAGCACAGTTTCACAAAAGCATACAACACCGGAGTGCTGGCGAAGTTTGGTTCTCGCCCCATCTCCTGAGAGAAGGAAGCAGAAGGAAGTTGAGAGCGAGACAGAGGCTCATCAATTCCAAGCCCACTGCTTCAAGCATCCAACCTTCTGCGCTCACTGCGGCAGTCTCCTCTACGGCCTCTACAACCAGGGTCTGCGCTGCAACAATTGTGCCATCACCGTCCACAAAAGGCTATCTTTCTTTCCTCACTCCCGTGCAATCAAAATGTACCAAGTATTTGTATCACTTAGAATAGGATTCGATTGTGCAAAGGTCCTACTAGGTTGCCTGAAGACAGGCCCTGAGAGTCTTGGCCTCTATGTTCTTAGGCTTTTGGCAGATGCAGGTGTGGCGGCAATGTCTGCAAGACGTGCACCAGCGAAGTCTCTCTTCTCACCAGCTGAAGGAGTCCCCACCATTTCAGGCCACAGCGCAACAGCCATCCCCAAACTACTCCAGTGTATTGCGTCTGCGTCCAATCTTATAGCTGAAGTAAAATGTCGTGTCGTAATTTTTGACATCGATTGATTGATCGCTTGGAGGCGGAATGAAAGCAGAAATAAGTGAGCAGAAAGAGCGGATACTGCTGGGCACATCTGGTGTTGGAGAACCCGTGAGAGAAGCTGGTGCGTAGGAAATTTAAGCGAAGCATTCGGCCAGGCCCAGAACTGGAGCGCAGGTTGCCTTGCAGTAGCTGTAATCAAAGCACTTTTCCTTTGCTGCAGGGCTTTAGAGAAAGCTGACCGCTGGAGCCAGGCTCTGTGACTGGTGAGCCATTGGCGGAAGACGGGAGTGGAGGCTCGGTTGCCGGTGCAGTAGGGACCACAGCGGCGGTACTGGTCCTTGCACTTGTCTGCTGCAGGGCTTTAGAGAAAGCTGACCGCTGGAGCCAGGCTCTGTGACTGGTGAGCCATTGGCGGAAGACGGGAGTGGAGGCTCGGTTGCCGGTGCAGTAGGGACCACAGCGGCGGTACTGGTCCTTGCACTTGTCTGCTGCAGGGCTTTAGAGAAAGCTGACCGCTGGAGCCAGGCTCTGTGACTGGTGAGCCATTGGCGGAAGACGGGAGTGGAGGCTCGGTTGCCGGTGCAGTAGGGACCACAGCGGCGGTACTGGTCCTTGCACTTGTCTGCTGCAGGGCTTTAGAGAAAGCTGACCGCTGGAGCCAGGCTCTGTGACTGGTGAGCCATTGGCGGAAGACGGGAGTGGAGGCTCGGTTGCCGGTGCAGTAGGGACCACAGCGGCGGTACTGGTCCTTGCACTTGTCTGCTGCAGGGCTTTAGAGAAAGCTGACCGCTGGAGCCAGGCTCTGTGACTGGTGAGCCATTGGCGGAAGACGGGAGTGGAGGCTCGGTTGCCGGTGCAGTAGGGACCACAGCGGCGGTACTGGTCCTTGCACTTGTCTGCTGCAGGGCTTTAGAGAAAGCTGACCGCTGGAGCCAGGCTCTGTGACTGGTGAGCCATTGGCGGAAGACGGGAGTGGAGGCTCGGTTGCCGGTGCAGTAGGGACCACAGCGGCGGTACTGGTCCTTGCACTTGTCTGCTGCAGGGCTTTAGAGAAAGCTGACCGCTGGAGCCAGGCTCTGTGACTGGTGAGCCATTGGCGGAAGACGGGAGTGGAGGCTCGGTTGCCGGTGCAGTAGGGACCACAGCGGCGGTACTGGTCCTTGCACTTGTCTGCTGCAGGGCTTTAGAGAAAGCTGACCGCTGGAGCCAGGCTCTGTGACTGGTGAGCCATTGGCGGAAGACGGGAGTGGAGGCTCGGTTGCCGGTGCAGTAGGGACCACAGCGGCGGTACTGGTCCTTGCACTTGTCTGCTGCAGGGCTTTAGAGAAAGCTGACCGCTGGAGCCAGGCTCTGTGACTGGTGAGCCATTGGCGGAAGACGGGAGTGGAGGCTCGGTTGCCGGTGCAGTAGGGACCACAGCGGCGGTACTGGTCCTTGCACTTGTCTGCTGCAGGGCTTTAGAGAAAGCTGACCGCTGGAGCCAGGCTCTGTGACTGGTGAGCCATTGGC
This sequence comes from Ptycholaimellus sp. GST1_10, assembly GCA_030248095.1. NCBI lineage: Eukaryota > Metazoa > Nematoda > Chromadorea > Chromadorida > Chromadoridae > Ptycholaimellus > Ptycholaimellus sp. GST1_10. Next base: position 32,946 of record JASANA010002435.1, read on the forward strand.
GGAAGACGGGAGTGGAGGCTCGGTTGCCGGTGCAGTAGGGACCACAGCGGCGGTACTGGTCCTTGCACTTGTCTGCTGCAGGGCTTTAGAGAAAGCTGACCGCTGGAGCCAGGCTCTGTGACTGGTGAGCCATTGGCGGAAGACGGGAGTGGAGGCTCGGTTGCCGGTGCAGTAGGGACCACAGCGGCGGTACTGGTCCTTGCACTTGTCTGCTGCAGGGCTTTAGAGAAAGCTGACCGCTGGAGCCAGGCTCTGTGACTGGTGAGCCATTGGCGGAAGACGGGAGTGGAGGCTCGGTTGCCGGTGCAGTAGGGACCACAGCGGCGGTACTGGTCTTTGCACTTGTCTGCTGCAGGGCTTTAGAGAAAGCTGACCGCTGGAGCCAGGCTCTGTGACTGGTGAGCCATTGGCGGAAGACGGGAGTGGAGGCTCGGTTGCCGGTGCAGTAGGGACCACAGCGGCGGTACTGGTCCTTGCACTTGTCTGCTGCAGGGCTTTAGAGAAAGCTGACCGCTGGAGCCAGGCTCTGTGACTGGTGAGCCATTGGCGGAAGACGGGAGTGGAGGCTCGGTTGCCGGTGCAGTAGGGACCACAGCGGCGGTACTGGTCCTTGCACTTGTCTGCTGCAGGGCTTTAGAGAAAGCTGACCGCTGGAGCCAGGCTCTGTGACTGGTGAGCCATTGGCGGAAGACGGGAGTGGAGGCTCGGTTGCCGGTGCAGTAGGGACCACAGCGGCGGTACTGGTCCTTGCACTTGTCTGCTGCAGGGCTTTAGAGAAAGCTGACCGCTGGAGCCAGGCTCTGTGACTGGTGAGCCATTGGCGGAAGACGGGAGTGGAGGCTCGGTTGCCGGTGCAGTAGGGACCACAGCGGCGGTACTGGTCCTTGCACTTGTCTGCTGCAGGGCTTTAGAGAAAGCTGACCGCTGGAGCCAGGCTCTGTGACTGGTGAGCCATTGGCGGAAGACGGGAGTGGAGGCTCGGTTGCCGGTGCAGTAGGGACCACAGCGGCGGTACTGGTCCTTGCACTTGTCTGCTGCAGGGCTTTAGAGAAAGCTGACCGCTGGAGCCAGGCTCTGTGACTGGTGAGCCATTGGCGGAAGACGGGAGTGGAGGCTCGGTTGCCGGTGCAGTAGGGACCACAGCGGCGGTACTGGTCCTTGCACTTGTCTGCTGCAGGGCTTTAGAGAAAGCTGACCGCTGGAGCCAGGCTCTGTGACTGGTGAGCCATTGGCGGAAGACGGGAGTGGAGGCTCGGTTGCCGGTGCAGTAGGGACCACAGCGGCGGTACTGGTCCTTGCACTTGTCTGCTGCAGGGCTTTAGAGAAAGCTGACCGCTGGAGCCAGGCTCTGTGACTGGTGAGCCATTGGCGGAAGACGGGAGTGGAGGCTCGGTTGCCGGTGCAGTAGGGACCACAGCGGCGGTACTGGTCCTTGCACTTGTCTGCTGCAGGGCTTTAGAGAAAGCTGACCGCTGGAGCCAGGCTCTGTGACTGGTGAGCCATTGGCGGAAGACGGGAGTGGAGGCTCGGTTGCTGGTGCAGTAGGGACCACAGCGGCGGTACTGGTCCTTGCACTTGTCTGCTGCAGGGCTTTAGAGAAAGCTGACCGCTGGAGCCAGGCTCTGTGACTGGTGAGCCATTGGCGGAAGACGGGAGTGGAGGCTCGGTTGCCGGTGCAGTAGGGACCACAGCGGCGGTACTGGTCCTTGCACTTGTCTGCTGCAGGGCTTTAGAGAAAGCTGACCGCTGGAGCCAGGCTCTGTGACTGGTGAGCCATTGGCGGAAGACGGGAGTGGAGGCTCGGTTGCCGGTGCAGTAGGGACCACAGCGGCGGTACTGGTCCTTGCACTTGTCTGCTGCAGGGCTTTAGAGAAAGCTGACCGCTGGAGCCAGGCTCTGTGACTGGTGAGCCATTGGCGGAAGACGGGAGTGGAGGCTCGGTTGCCGGTGCAGTAGGGACCACAGCGGCGGTACTGGTCCTTGCACTTGTCTGCTGCAGGGCTTTAGAGAAAGCTGACCGCTGGAGCAAGGCTCTGTGACTGGTGAGCCATTGGCGGAAGACGGGAGTGGAGGCTCGGTTGCCGGTGCAGTAGGGACCACAGCGGCGGTACTGGTCTTTGCACTTGTCTGCTGCAGGGCTTTAGAGAAAGCTGACCGCTGGAGCCAGGCTCTGTGACTGGTGAGCCATTGGCGGAAGACGGGAGTGGAGGCTCGGTTGCCGGTGCAGTAGGGACCACAGCGGCGGTACTGGTCCTTGCACTTGTCTGCTGCAGGGCTTTAGAGAAAGCTGACCGCTGGAGCCAGGCTCTGTGACTGGTGAGCCATTGGCGGAAGACGGGAGTGGAGGCTCGGTTGCCGGTGCAGTAGGGACCACAGCGGCGGTACTGGTCCTTGCACTTGTCTGCTGCAGGGCTTTAGAGAAAGCTGACCGCTGGAGCCAGGCTCTGTGACTGGTGAGCCATTGGCGGAAGACGGGAGTGGAGGCTCGGTTGCCGGTGCAGTAGGGACCACAGCGGCGGTACTGGTCCTTGCACTTGTCTGCTGCAGGGCTTTAGAGAAAGCTGACCGCTGGAGCCAGGCTCTGTGACTGGTGAGCCATTGGCGGAAGACGGGAGTGGAGGCTCGGTTGCCGGTGCAGTAGGGACCACAGCGGCGGTACTGGTCCTTGCACTTGTCTGCTGCAGGGCTTTAGAGAAAGCTGACCGCTGGAGCCAGGCTCTGTGACTGGTGAGCCATTGGCGGAAGACGGGAGTGGAGGCTCGGTTGCCGGTGCAGTAGGGACCACAGCGGCGGTACTGGTCCTTGCACTTGTCTGCTGCAGGGCTTTAGAGAAAGCTGACCGCTGGAGCCAGGCTCTGTGACTGGTGAGCCATTGGCGGAAGACGGGAGTGGAGGCTCGGTTGCCGGTGCAGTAGGGACCACAGCGGCGGTACTGGTCCTTGCACTTGTCTGCTGCAGGGCTTTAGAGAAAGCTGACCGCTGGAGCCAGGCTCTGTGACTGGTGAGCCATTGGCGGAAGACGGGAGTGGAGGCTCGGTTGCCGGTGCAGTAGGGACCACAGCGGCGGTACTGGTCCTTGCACTTGTCTGCTGCAGGGCTTTAGAGAAAGCTGACCGCTGGAGCCAGGCTCTGTGACTGGTGAGCCATTGGCGGAAGACGGGAGTGGAGGCTCGGTTGCCGGTGCAGTAGGGACCACAGCGGCGGTACTGGTCCTTGCACTTGTCTGCTGCAGGGCTTTAGAGAAAGCTGACCGCTGGAGCCAGGCTCTGTGACTGGTGAGCCATTGGCGGAAGACGGGAGTGGAGGCTCGGTTGCCGGTGCAGTAGGGACCACAGCGGCGGTACTGGTCCTTGCACTTGTCTGCTGCAGGGCTTTAGAGAAAGCTGACCGCTGGAGCCAGGCTCTGTGACTGGTGAGCCATTGGCGGAAGACGGGAGTGGAGGCTCGGTTGCCGGTGCAGTAGGGACCACAGCGGCGGTACTGGTCCTTGCACTTGTCTGCAATACATCGCCCTACTTCACTTTTCCCATTGCTCCAAAAAAAACAGCCTATGATAATTTCTAGTCCTTGGGATGCTGAGTATGGTAATTGGATTGGAGTAAAGAGGGACTCTGGGGCAGGATGAGGCTGTCGGTTTCTGGCCAGCATTCGGGGCAAGTTTCCGCGAAGCTCTTCACCCGCCCGCTCTGCGTGTATTTGAACTCCACCTAGAAGGCTTTGAGGCTTTTGGAAGCAGAAGGGAGGGTAGGCAGGAGAGTAGAGCAGAGTAGACTAACGCGCTCCTGGGGTTTGTAGTAGTTGTAGAGACGGACCTGAGCTGGCTTTTGCTCCGCCACCAAGCTACTCTGCTGACTCTTCAGGTTGAAGCACTGTTGCTCACCGCTCATCTTGAACCAGCTCACCGCTCATCTCATTCCCTACTCTGCTATCAGTCTGTCTCTTTTAGAGGCGTTGATCTCTGGACGGATTTTGAATTGGCAAAGGGAACCTTGTTAAAGTAGATTTGGGCCAGAGTGTCGGATTTGGTGAGCTCAGCTCGCTGGAGGCCGGGAATATCGCTGAGCAGGCCTATTTCAGAAGCATCGTACTGGAAGCCGGACAAGGCTTCCGCCTCCAGCACCGCCATCCCTGTCTCTCCGCCTCCAGTATACCTAACACAGCAGTCCATGAAAGGTCGCTTCAAAAAGATTGATTTGAAGAAAAGCAGAACCGACAACAGAATCGTGCGTCAATGACAGTCTGGCTGCGGCGGTTGCTGTCCCTGGCGGTGCAGTTGAAGGGCGGTGTACTGCCGGAGTCCTTCAGATGGTAGCTCCAACTCAGCTGCCCGAAGATGATCCCCGTCCCGCTCGCCTCCATCTCCACCGGCACTCGCACATCCCGAGCCTATCACCACCCCTTGTCCTCCCTCTCTCACTGGCCAAAGGGGGGAGCTGAGCTGCTGACCACGTAGGTCTGGAGGAGGAGGGCATTGTCGGGGTTGACGGAGAAGCTTTCGGCCTTGGTGCGTCCGTTGCTGAGCTTGATGGCCACGTCGAAGTTGGGGGTGTAGACCTCCTCTTCGTAGGCGCCCAGAGCAGTCAGCGCCACCACCGTGTCCTGTCCCATCACTCTCTGCTCTGCTGGATAGGATGGTGCTGGGGGAGGCAACCTGGGTGCTGCCCCATCCGCCCTGACCGTTACGCTTGGAGACCAGCCAGCGGACGACGGGCAGGGCTATATTGGCCTGGTTCTGGAAAGAGCTGAGTTTCCTGGGGAGGGTAGAGGAGGGGGATGAAGTTTTGACCCTGAGAAGGTAAGTGCTGAGAGCGTAGGCGGTCATTTCCACATCGGCGGGCGGGGGGGACCACCAGTACCAGGGTCGATTCTCGTCCTTCGCCTCTTCCGGCTCTGACCAGAATTTGAAGCCCTCTGCCAAGAGATGCATTAGTTTTCTCTGTTGCTGAAGAAGATTGTAGTGGAAGGGAACCTTTCTGCTCGGCAATGGCCTGCAGTTTGGTCCATGCCAGCTCTTTGCGTGGGCTGTTGGCCAGGTGGAGAGCGTAAGCAGTGATGGCCACAGCATAGGGCGAAGTAAGTGTCGGCAGCTTGGACTCCAGCCACTTTTGTGCTTTTGCATTTGACTCCTGCAAAATGTGCTCCCTTCCATTTGTTTCCCTGTTCATTAATGTTATAGTAGATTGAATTGAAAGCTTATCCCGGCTTCTAGCTGGGTGATGAGAACGTAGGCGGTGAGTGGGACGCCTTTCTCATTCGCTCCGCCCTCAAGAGTCCCAGATAATAAACGCCTTGCTCCTCCAGCCTTATGGCAAAATGCCTCTTACGCCAAGAGAACTGGAGTGGACTTCATGAAGCTCGTCGTAGTCTCCGTCGGGAGTTTGCTTTGTGGCCAGGAATTCCAAGGCTTTCTACAGATGTCTCACTTTGGCTCTGGCCCATAAAGGATGGTAGAAGGTGGGAACGCGAATGATCTCCTGGTCGATGGTGATGAAAGGCTTGGCCTGGTTGAAGGAGCGAGCGACGAAGGCGGTGAGCCAGGTGCTCCCGTGCCCATCGCGGTCCCCGAAGGCGGAGAAGGAGTTGTCCTGCCGCTTGTACTGCAGCTCTCGCTGATAGCCCGCCTCCATGTATTGCTTTGCCTTCGCCTCCAGATTCTCGTCCAAGCGCTGCGTTGCTGTCAGGTACTGCACACACACTATGAGAGAGTGTTTGAAAAGTAGGGGATGAAAAGAGACCTTGATGACGACGATGTTGGGGACGAAGTTGATCATGTTTTGCTCGCCGCAGCCGTAGGGCATGCGTACCAGGTCGTCGATGTTCTTCAGCACCGGCGACATCACGTCGCCTGCAACAGGCATAGAGTCTTGTGAGCCTAGGGGATCAAAGAGGGTGGAGGGAGAGACCGATGATGTCCATCTTGACGCGGCCGGAGCCGACGACAAAGTCGGGGTTGTTCAAGGGGAGCTCCGCCTCCAGCGTCTCCTTCATTGACGCTCGTTGGGACAGATCGATTGTCACCGGCTTCACCCCAGTCACTCGGAAGCCTTCTGGCTGAAATTCGCTCTCATTCTTTTTCTGTTTTCTAGGCACCGCCCAATTAAAGTTTCCTTGACGAAGCGTCAATGAAAGTATTGATGGGTGGATATTTTAGGCGCAACCTCAACGATGAGGGGCTTCCGTAGGCGATCCGCAGCGACCTGACCCCTGGCCTCCACTTCCAGCATGAGATCCCCGATGCGTTTGGGGCGAATGGGGAAGAAGACGGCGGCGGAACTGTCCGCTTCCACCTAACGCATTTCTTTCCAGACAAGGGGACTCAAGAGCACTGAAGAGTGGGACTAACTCTGACGGTGCGAGTGTTGAAAGCGACATTCTTCTTCTTGCTTGGCTTTGCAGCTCGCCCGTCCTTCTCCACGAAGTCGAAGCCTGAGTTCTCCTTCATTGTCACCGTCACCTATCATTCCCTTCTCCTTGCTTTGAGCAGCGACAAGAGGAGGGTTGTAGACCGTCTGTGGCTGAGCCATGTAGTTGAAGACGAGGACTTGTATGGCCACTTTTTCTCCACGCTTTACGGAATAGGGCAGGTTGAGACTGGCGAAGAAGGGCCGGAACACTTTCAGCTGGAATGAGTTGGAGCTTGGGAAGATGTGTGAATAGTGGGAGAAAGAATAACCTTGGCAGTGGTGGATGCAATGCCAAATCCAGAGTTGTCGTTGACAGCAAAGGCGCTGACAACCCAACTGGTGATCGTGTCCGGCACCGTTGACTCATGCGTGGTCCAACCATTTCTGCAATTCCCATTCCTTCTTTCCTTCCTCTCCTTCTTTTAGCTCCAATAGCAAGCTGTATTCCGCCTACAAAACGACAGCATCAAGATCATTCGTGCAAACTTTCAGAATCGGTCAGAATTCACATCCTATCCAAACAGTCCTAGGTCAAATGGCCCTCCGCAGGGCTAAAATATGTTGGCAGAAAAAAGGCTAAAATGGGCATGATAATTGCTGGACTGCTGCAACTAACGGCTAGAGCAGAAAAGACGCAGAGCAGAAGGGCTGGGAAAGAGGAGAGGGTGGATGGAACTCACTCCGCCGTGAGCTGTTGCCATAGCCAGGTCTCGGGGAACTCGCTGCGAAGTTTGGGGGCAGTAGTGGCAGAAGCGCCAGGAGGGGGCGTAGAGGGCGGAGGCGCAGAGGGCGGAGGCGCAGGGGCGGAGGCAATTGCTGCACCATCCGCGTCCTCATATTCCACCATGGGTTCATACTCCACCAGCCCTTCAATCCAATGCTTCCTGCTAGCACTGCGCCCGCCCCCCTTGCCTAATCACATAAAACATTCACAGACAGACCTTATCACCAAGGAGAAGCGATAGATGGCTGAAAAAATCTCAGCTTGTGCTCGACAAAAACGAACTAAAAATGCCTTCACACACCGATTGAAAAACTAGACATGCTCTTCATGTGCCAATCATGCAAACACATCACCCTCCACATTCAGCTTAAAATTCAAACGCTCTTGTAGCAATGCAATGATAAAAGTTTAGAACCGCCTATAAAATCAGCAGTCAGACAAATATGTTTTCAAAATTAGCAGCACAAACCACGTTTACAGACAGTCTAACGAAACGACGAAACCAAAAGCTTCTCAAATCTATCCAAACATCATCCAAAATTTGACCAAAAAAGCAAGATTTCTCTCGATTGGATTAGTTTAACCTCTTGGACTAGTTAGGTTTTAGGTGAGTGAATGGTTGAAAGGCAGAGAAAGCTTATGCAGGCCAACCTCGCGCCAACCTCCTATGCTGCTCAGTTTAAGACCTTGGTCCTCACAACATCCATGAGAGATGGAAAGAAGCTGAGTAATACGCGGCGGCAGGGAGTCGGTGCCAGAGCCAAGTCTCGGGGAATAGACTGCGAGTTCTCGCTGGTTCTGGGGCACCACCTAGGCCTTGGATTGTCACTGCATTCGTCTGAATACGAGCAGCAGCCCCGCCCAGTCCGCCCAGTCCACCCAGTCCCACCTCAGGATTGAGCACAGCCCCATGGTTCTCACAGCATCCGAGAGAGATGGAAAGAAGCTGAGCAATACGCGGCAGGGAGTCGGTGCCAGAGCCAAGTCTCGGGGAATAGACTGCGAGTTCTCGCTGGTTCTGGGGCACCACCTAAGCCTTGGATTGTCACTGCATTCGTCTGAATACGAGCAGCAGCCCCGCCCAGTCCGCCCAGTCCACCCAGTCCCACCTCAGGATTGAGCACAGCCCCATGGTTCTCACAGCATCCATGAGAGATGGAAAGAAGCTGAGTAATACGCGGCGGCAGGGAGTCGGTGCCAGAGCCAAGTCTCGGGGAATAGACTGCGAGTTCTCGCTGGTTCTGGGGCACCACCTAAGCCTTGGATTGTCACTGCATTCGTCTGAATACGAGCAGCAGCCCCGCCCAGTCCGCCCAGTCCACCCAGTCCCACCTCAGGATTGAGCACAGCCCCATGGTTCTCACAGCATCCGAGAGAGATGGAAAGAAGCTGAGCAATACGCGGCAGGGAGTCGGTGCCAGAGCCAAGTCTCGGGGAATAGACTGCGAGTTCTCGCTGGTTCTGGGGCACCACCTAAGCCTTGGATTGTCACTGCATTCGTCTGAATACGAGCAGCAGCCCCGCCCAGTCCGCCCAGTCCACCCAGTCCCACCTCAGGATTGAGCACAGCCCCATGGTTCTCACAGCATCCGAGAGAGATGGAAAAAAGCTGAGCAATACGCGGCAGGGAGTCGGTGCCAGAGCCAAGTCTCGGGGAATAGACTGCGAGTTCTCGCTGGTTCTGGGGCACCACCTAAGCCTTGGATTGTCACTGCATTCGTCTGAATACGAGCAGCAGCCCCGCCCAGTCCGCCCAGTCCACCCAGTCCCACCTCAGGATTGAGCACAGCCCCATGGTTCTCACAGCATCCGAGAGAGATGGAAAAAAGCTGAGCAATACGCGGCAGGGAGTCGGTGCCAGAGCCAAGTCTCGGGGAATAGACTGCGAGTTCTCGCTGGTTCTGGGGCACCACCTAAGCCTTGGATTGTCACTGCATTCGTCTGAATACGAGCAGCAGCCCCGCCCAGTCCGCCCAGTCCAATTATGTGAAAATTTTTACCATTTGTTCAACTTTGAGATCTCAACAAATACTCGGCCGATTTGCATAATTTAAAAAGCATCATGCTCGCAATGTATTAATTTTTGCTTATCAAACTAGTCTCTGCTTCCAAAAATCAATCCAAAAATCTTTTTACTATTTCTTTAAGCCAAAGCACTTCGCGGTCACCATTGCGCTTTTCGCCATTATACTTGATTAAATTATACCTAAAATGTGAGGCTCGTATAAATAGATAAATTTTTACTGAAAAAGTTTGCTGAAGAGCAAAATTAATGAAGCAAATTGAGGAAATGCAGCATGAGCTTGGGTAGAAACGCCTGAGCCAGAGCCAGGTTTCAGGGAACTCGGAGCGCAAGCGGGCTTGCGGCGCTTCCGTTCTTCGTTGAAATTTACTGGATTGCTCTGGCGTGCCGCAGCAAAATTGTATATTTGGTGCTGAATCAACATAGTATCATCATCCGCTCCAAAATAGTAAGTAATACATGGGTGGCCCTGAAATCCCGCAATCCCCTTCGATTACTTCCACCCCTGTCTTCTTAATAACAACCACCTACATTCTCCTTCTCCTAAACCTTTTCAAATGCATAGAAAACCTTTTTAACCATTTAAATAAAGGCAAATTTTAGAGCTATGAGGTTGTAGCTTGCGGTACCAAGGTAGGCCTAGCAGTTCCTCATTCGGTTTAGTCAAGAGCAGATTCAGCGCAGTGCTTTATCTGCTAGAACAAAGCCCTCCAGTTACATGACAAACGCGCATCTTGCAACCGACGAGAAGCGATAGCAGAATGAAACAAGGAAAGCAAAGCATTAGATTTTGACTGAAAATAGTGCGCAACAAATCACTTATTCATTCGTATCAGCACATAGTCAGACGTTCTCAGTTCAACAATTTCACAATTACTCCAGATCATCATTCGTTTGAAATTGGCGTTTGGTGATGTCACACAGATTAGATATGCGATCTTTTACGCAAGAAAGAAAGCGAAAGAGTGAGGTGGGGTGAGGAAATAGAGAGAAACCTTCGGGTTGAGAGTTGTAGCCATAGCCAGGTTTCCAGGAAGCGCGTTCGTAGAAAAATGGGCGGCCTTGAGGCGAAATGAGTGGGCGCTTTAGTAGAAGTCGCGAAGAATCTATCTCCAGCATATATGGGATAGTCACCATCCTCATAATAGTAAACTACAATCCTCATGTTTGTCACTTTCAGACCCCGCCCCGCCCTTGACGAGGGAGGGAGGCTAAGAAGAAATGATGGGAAGGTGGTCTGCTAGTGTGCCTCAAAGTCTGCTCCTTTCTGTGCTGTAAAGCATAAGAATCGCAAAGGGTTTCAGAGTGCGGGTAGCAGTCTCAGCAACACTCAGCTAAAGTCTTTCAGCTATCCTCCAGCCACTGAGCCACAGTCACACGCAGAGATCGTAAACAGATTGCCATTCCCCGCTCATTCCACGAACAGTCATCCTAAGTAGTTTCTGAAGTTCTGGCTGCCTATTTGGCAAGGAGAGCAGAAGCGGACAAGGCGCGCATCAGAATTCAGAGGCCACAAGAAACAGAGGCTTTCTTCTCTCCCCACTCTTCCAGCTATACAAGAAGCTGAGCAGATGGATGACCAGAGAGCAGTTCATTTACTAAAAATTGGAGGCGGAAGCGACTCACTCGGAGGGCGGTCTCCGTCCTGAGGAACGGGCCGGCGCGCCGTCGGGAGGGGACGTGCCTTTCTTGGAGGGAAGTGGAGCGGCCGGCAGAGGGGGAGGGGACGGCTTCTTACTAACGCAGGGGAAGGCTCCGCTACCCCGCTACCAGAAGGAATTGACCATAACGTAGGGAGCGCCAGTGCGCACTAAATAGGGTATAAGATCCCTACCTGCAACCCATTTACCGCATATACTGCAATACACTAAGAACCCTACTCCATATTGCGCTATCCCTTTCGTGCTCTACTATAGCCTCTCCAGTCTATCGTACCTTCCATCTAATCGAATTCGCATGACATTTTTCTCCAGAGACGTTAGCACCCCGACGATTTTCCAGCATTCTTTCTACATTCTTTTTCTATATCGTAAACCGACTTCCGGAACCACCTCTCCCCCGCTCTCTCCGCCCCACTGTCGCTCAACTCCTCCTTCTTTTTTACACTTGAAAAATCTCATACAGGAACATGAGGAAATTTCATATCGCAATCATATCAAATTCTCAGCTTATTTCCATATCTATATTCTCAATATATTATATACGAATCTACTCCACATATATCCATCCCTTATCTCCTAGCATTCTTCTAGAATCGTTCTGTCTTTGCTTTTCTTTTCTATTTTCATTTCTATCTATTACAATCAATTTAACAACCTCGATTTCTTTTTTCGCGTTTTTTTTTTCTCACTATGCTTACTATTTTCCTTTTTCTTATTTTCTCTTTATATAAATACCTTACTTATTTTGCATTCTGTAGACAATTCTAAAAGAAATTTTCATACTTCTTTTCCTTATTCTTGTCTTTTTTCAGCATTTTTTTTTCTTTGTAAATTCTTTTTGCAAATAGCTTTTAATCTCTATTTTTTTTTCTTCACTCTAACTTTTTTATTTCACACATTTTTCTTTTCCTTCTTGCTTTTATAAATTCCTAATTTCCTCACTCTTTCTTTAAACTTTCTTGCCTCCTATAATTATTATTCCTTAGTATAATTACTCACCTACATATTATTCCCAGAGATATACTTTTCTATCTTCTTATTTAACATATCTATTACTACTTCTTTCCCTCTTGAGAAACTACTACTTCCTCTATACTAATATCTCCATAGTTACCTTAATAGAGCTTGCTTTATTTTACATCTATATATCTTTTCCTCACTGTTATTATCATATTATTACTATACTTTCTTTAATACTTTCTTGCCTCCTATTAATTATTATTCCTTAGCTATAATTAACACTCTACGCTTTATTCAATACTATATAATTTCTTATCGCTTTTATAAATTCCTATTTTCTCTCTTGAATTCTTAATCCACTCCTCTTATACTAACTCTTCATTCATTATTTACATAATTTACTTTTTTTATTTATAACCTCATCTTTTCTTCTCTCTAATATATAATCCAATCTATCCTCTAATCTTAGTTTCGTATCTCTCTGTCTCCTCTTTGCCATATACTTCAATATTACATTAAATAAACTATTATATATACTCCACATAAAATAATTTTAAAAATTTTTATCTATTATGTCATTTCTCTATATATTTTTATTATTTATTAAATACTGATTACTAATAATGAATCTCTTATATATTCCCCCCCCCCCCTGGTGGCAGACAGCTGATGCCAAAGCCAGGTTTCAGGGAAGCTCTGGCGAAGTTGAGGTGGCCGGCTGAGAGTGGAAGCCAGCCCTTCGCTTTTCTCCTCTTCACTCTCCAATTCCTCTGCGTAAAAAGCCTCCTCCTCTAACTCGTAGTAGTCCCCTAGAATATATTGCGATAGAAAAGAAGCTGCTACAGCTGGTGACCCCAGATATAAGATTAAGCATAGGCGGCTGACAGCAATGAAAAAGTATGATTGACAGAAAGCATGAAGTGATGCTAACCGGTGCCATCTATTTCAACCTACAGCAGAGCGGCGAACAGGCGAAGCCAACCAGCCTTTCTACCAACAAGAAAAGAAGCCTTGCTAGAAAAAGCTGCTAGGCACAAGAGAGTTTAGTAAGCTGTGTGGTGCTTTGCAGGAAATGAAAAGGGCGTACTTGGAGGGACCGGTTCCCGGTAGAGCCAAGCATCCGTCAGCACCACCAAACCCGCGTTCTGTTCACCAAATAATCGTATATCTCCTAGTTCCACTGGACAGCAGGGAAGGAGCTGACCTCGAAGACGGAGGCAGCGTCCTTGCCGGAGATGCCCCAGGGGAACCAGATGGAGCGCTTGGAGCGACTGCGCCACGGGCCCCAGGGCCCCCAACGATGCTGCTCCCCGTACTGCGCCACATCTGACTCTACCTCAACACCCCATTGACCTTGCCACCAGACTTTCAGTGAAAATGCGCGAATACCTCGTCAGGGGTGATGTCGTTGCCGGACTTGAGGAGGAGGATGGACTGGTCCATGCCCAGGAGGTGGATGTCGGAGCCCGCGCCCGCCTTCACGCGCACATTCACGGAGTCTCCTGGCTGGGCCTCCGCTGGTGCCACCCGAACCTCCACCTTCAACCTCCTCCTGCCTCTCACCAGTCCCAACATCTGCTCCTGTGCGGCATTTCGAACCTCGTTCTCGAAAAGGCCGTCCACATTGAAGTCCATGGCGTCCACGATGAGCTCGCGGTTGTCGTTGCGGACGGCGAAGACGATGAGCTTGGCCTTGGGCGCCATATCAGAGCTGGCCTCTATTCTGATCTGCTGACTGCTGCCTCGAGCCGGCAGAGACTCCGTCAGCAGTACCAGACCACGGGACACTACCTGAACATATTCTTCCTTCCCTTCTAGATCTTGACTTGATCCTTCCCTTCACTTGACTAGATCCCAAGGGCTCTCAAGCCTTCCTGCTTTGCTGAAAAGGTTCGAGAGGTGCTAAAGGAAGTAGGAACCTGGTAGGTGAGGCTGGTGAGGGCTGCGGCGGAGGTGACGGTGAAGGTCTTGGTGGAGCCGGCTTGGGCAGGACTAGTAGAGTCAGGGGTGATGAGGATGAAGGAGTTGGTGGGGCTGATGGCGGCCTCTGACCAGAGACTGCCCGAGGCCATCCGTGTAATGACAAGCTGCAAGAGGTGCTAAAGGAACCTGGTAGGTGAGGCTGGTGAGGGCTGCGGCGGAGGTGACGGTGTGGAGGAGGGCCTTCACGATGTCACCATCGAGGAGGACCGAACCAGAATGGTGAAGGTCCCCAAGGCCCTCTCAACTTCCCGAATTGTGATAGCTCCAAATATGGCCATCCCAGGCCCCATAAAAGGCTGGGATTTTCTCCCTGTTACTCAGTGTCAGCACTACCACCATCAGATGCCCCCTCATCCTACGCCAGATAAACTTGAACCAGAAAAGAGAGACCTTCGGCCTGTACAATGGTATCAGAGCTGGTCACCTTCCGCCGATGCCGGGACGGCATGGCCATCGCCATGGGCATGGCCAACATCTTCCCCAACGCCTTCGTCGCCTTCGCCGCCTGGGGCCTGATCATCCCCGACCGCGGCAGGGTCATCGGCGACCTCACCCCTCTCTTTCTCCTCCCTCCAACCCCCCAGGCATGGGGAGTGAGGAGGGAGGGGAGGGTTCATCTAGGCTCCGCGTTGAGGGAGAGGACGGCGACCTTGTTGGAGTGGTTCTCCTCCTGGTCGCCCTCCGTCTCCAAGTCCGTGTGCTTAGCCAACAATTTTCTTCCCACCCCCATCCCTTCTCTTCCTCCATGCTTGCTCGTACAAGCAGTGGAGCATGGAGGAGGGTGAGGGAGAAGGTGGGGAAGGAGTTGATGATCAGGTGCTCGAAGTTGCAGAAGCAATAGAGCAGAGAATTAGAGTGACTGAATGGAGATGCAGTGGTCGCCAGAGAAGGGATTCGGGCGCGGGAAGCCGGTGATGGGCACCAAGGACGCCAAGGGCGCCCACCCTCACCAGACTTCCACGCCTCCACTCTCCCGCCGCAGCCGCAGCCCTCAAGAGATGAAGAAGGACGAGCGCCCTCGCAAAAAGGCCTCCCGTCCGCCTCTCCTCCCCGACCCCGGCAAAAAGTGGTCCCTGGGTGAGGAGGGCAAGACGCCGCTGCAAACGCAGGCGAAGACGGAGAAGGCTCAGAAGGAGCCGTCCATGAACTGGTTGAAGGGAGGTTTTGAGGGAGGCTTTGGAGGGAAGCCATGGCAGTGGCTGCAGCCACCGCTGAAGTCCATCATCTGGCTCCCGGACATCTACAAGAATGGCATGGAGGGCGCCTACATGTTCCTCCCCATCGACTGCGACGACCAGGGCATCGTCCACTACCACAAGTCTCTTGGCCCCATTCCACCCACCTTCCCAGAGGGGAAGGCAGGGAAGCACATCATTGTGCCGGTAGCCAACTGGGTCGGCCCCTTCCCGCCCTTGGAGGAGGTGGAGTGGGTGAATGAGACGTTCGGGGACTTGAAGGAAGAGAAGAAGATCGCCTACCTGAGCGATTTCTAGAAGAACAACTGCGCCGGCGGCTTCCTCTTCTGCCCCACCCTCCACGAGGCCTGCGGCGGCTACTTCTACCATCCCTCTCTCCCCTACCTACCTCCAGGAAAGGCAGGTCAGGACTTGGTAGCGCTGCTGGCAGACTGGAAGGGTCCGTTCCCGCCGCCGGAGGACGTGGACTGGGGCAGTCCCAGCCCGGGCCAGTTCAAGAACAAGGGCGTGGACATGGCCGGCGTCTTCGGCCCCTTCTCCCACCTCCATATCGCCTCCCCTGCCACTCCTCCCCCGGAGCCGCTGCCCTTTCTCAGGGGGATTTTTCAGCTGCTGGGGGAGATGGATACAGAAGAGGCAGAGGTGGTGGAGGAGATGGAGGCCTGCCGACAGGTGCTGCCGATGGATGCAGAGGGCGGGATCTGGGGAGACCAGAACGTGCGCATCGCTGTGCCCGTCCAGGTTGCCCCCGCCACCAACTCACAGCAGCAGATCAGCATCGTCCTGATTGCACTACTGGGTAAGGGGAAGGTGCAGGAGTCGGGCTGGACGAAGCCCGTGAAGACGCAGTTCGTGGACGCGATGGAGGAGCAGTGGGAGGCCAACCTCGGCCAGGCCACCGCCCCTTTCGCTCACCTGCACCAGACCTGGGCCCCCTAGATCCGCTCCCCCTCTAATTCCCCCAACCTCCGCTTATCCAATATTTATTCTTCATCATCTTAGGCACCAACATTAATATTTTAGCCAATTTTTGTGAATTTTTCCATAATTTTTCACGAAAATATCGACATTTTATAAAATTTTTTGGGTGTGTATATTATTGTAAAATTCTGCTCTACATAGCCAATTTTCATCGAATTTTGTAGAAATATTAGGGCTTCATCCTTTTTTCCACATCTATTTGGCATATTTTTATTTCTGGCTGACAATTATGCGAATAAATCATTATACCTAGGGTGTTTCGATTTTCGCAGCAAAGAAGGGCCTCAATCCAGCCTTGCTTGGAGTGTGTGGAAAACAACGCACAAAAATACATTCGCCTGGCTCAGGAATGGCATCATGGAGTCCGCGCAACTCTTCTCCCACATCTCGACACGACCAATCATTCCCCCACTCCAGTCGAGACAAGCGTTGGAGGAGGGAGAAAGGTGGGAAGCGTCACCAGCAGGACTCCAACAGATCCAACATGAGTAGCGCCAATGCCAAAGTTTGTCCCATCCTCTCTCATTGGGAACCTAGTAGGCTGCATCATAGTTGACATAGGAAGACTCTGCAGCAGGGCTTGTCTGGAGCTGAGCATGCTCAGACCAGGCAATCTAGGAAGACCCAAGAGGAGAGAGATAGGCTGGCATTGGGCAGATTGTAGTCAAGGGATGCCGCAGAGGAAAGGGCTTTAATTAGAACTGACCAATTGATGGTACAGTACTACAAGAAGAAGATGGAGCGAGAAAGGCATCGTCAGGAGAGTCTGGCAAACCCTCCTCCTCTTCCCACTCGCCCTCCTCGCGCCGCCCATGGTCTGCAACCCCAACGAGCCCCTCAGCCTCTCCCCAATGACACCTCTTCACAGCCCTCTGTGTTCCATCAACCCATGGAGACTTCGGTTCAGGCTTTCCTTCTTCTCATCTCACTCTCATTCCCAAAGAGGGGAATTGGAGCAGGTGGAAGGAGGTGAAGAAGGGATGGAGATGGGTCAGCAGTCTGCGCACGAGTTCAGCGACATCCTCCACTACCTCCAAGCTCCTCACTCCCCAGAGAACTCACCCATGATCGGGGCTGTCAACGAGGCCATTCTCCAGCAAATCGCCGAGGAGGACCTGTACATCAACCGATTCAATCAGGTCCTTCCCTCTCCTCTTTTTCCCATTCAATGGGCAGAAGAAAGGGTAAAGGGGACTCGGGGGCGAAGTGGAGTGGAGTCGGGGAAGAGAGTGGAGAGTGCGTGGGATGGACAGGGCAACGGAGGCGACGAGCACTCCTCTGCCTCCCACCATCGTCCTCCACACTACTACAACTCCAAGCTTCCCGCCACTCCCGTGCAACAGCTGGCCATGGCAAGGCAGAACAGCTCGAACCGGAAGCATCCGAATCGCCGCATGCGAGCCATCTCACTGAATCCGAAAAGGGTTGTCGATGGGAGCAGCAAGCAATTGTGGGCGGTTCTCTTCCTCTCCTGTTCATACAACTTACAAGGGGATAAATGAGGACCTATTCAATAGGCCTTGGCCACGACCGAGGTCTTCGATGACCGTCCA
This sequence comes from Ptycholaimellus sp. GST1_10, assembly GCA_030248095.1. Classification (NCBI taxonomy): domain Eukaryota; kingdom Metazoa; phylum Nematoda; class Chromadorea; order Chromadorida; family Chromadoridae; genus Ptycholaimellus; species Ptycholaimellus sp. GST1_10. The sequence continues at coordinate 50,431 of JASANA010002435.1, forward strand.
ATACCCTTTGAGGGCCTGGACCAGAGTCGAAGGGACATTGTCTCCAACCCCTTGCCAGCCTTCCGCGCTCCAATCGATGAAGTTTGCATTTAACTCAGCCAATAAATAGGGTTTTTTGAGATGTCGAAAAGATGAAATTTTGATTTCTCTAAAACCAGAAACTAAGCTTTCCATGAGATTCGGCATGAAATTCTATCCCAAAAGTATGGGATAAAACATTTCGATTAGTTGAATTCTCAGTGCAATTCTTTCTGGAGTGCGAAATAGGGATTTTGTTGAAGAAAAACACTGAATCGCAATTTCAGTCAACTTTTTCACCCTTTCGCATAGCTCCAAGCGCCAATCTGAGTACACCACTAGATTCGGCGGGAAATTTTGCACCAGACTGCCAATTTGCAGCCTTTGGGAAGCCAAACTGATTGAGAAATCATCATTCGTTTGAATTCATTAGGTCATTTTGAGTTGAAGTTGAGTTCTGGTTGAGTTTTTAAACGATTCTCAGCTACTCACTTTTCCGATGTTTCAGCCATAGTACTTATTTTTTTTGGGGCGCCCTAGGGTTCGAGGTGTAGGCAGGCTCATCCTAGAGCCAACCTTCTCTAGGCTCTGAGTCAGACCTGCCGATGATCCCTTCGGGCAGGATGGAAGCCCAGGACTGGTTGGAGGAGAAAAACCTTACGAAGTCCACCAAGTTCTGGTCCACCTGGCAGGCAAAGGCCAGGAAGCCGCTGACTATGGCAACCTGGAAAAGCCTGGCCCAGGCCACCACCCTGGGTCCCGGTAGCCCGTGTCTCCATTAGGCCCTAGGGTGGCTTTTCAGAAGGGGAACCCTGGCCGTTCGGGGTTCTGAAAAGATTTGGCCAGGGTTTCCCCTCCCGTCAATTAGGCCAATTGACCAAACTTATATAATTTTGATGAAACATCGGCTGAGTGGGTGGAATTCGAGGGTACGTCGGATCTATTGATTTTGTAGCACACTTTCAACCCTGCCGTTCTCAGCTTCTACTGAGCCGATTGAGCCCAAACTTGGCCAATCTACTAATTCAAACCTCCTTTTGAAGATAGGATAGGTTTTAGTTAGCAAATCGAAAATAATTTTTCAATTAAATTTCCTCCCATGACGTTAGTATAGGTCATTTTATTGAACTTTCGTCAGAGCATTTCTAGCCATCCAAAGATGCTTCCGCTGCAAATGAAATGAAATTTTCACTTTTTTTGTAGGTCTCTTAGATTGGTGCGCCTATGACATTAGGTTTTGCAGCCAATTGAGCTTCCTTTGCCCTCAAATCTTGGCAATCAACTAAGTTTGACGTGCTCTTGTTAACAGAATTGCTTAGAAGCCTTAAATCAACAAGTATATGGCGCAGAGCGCAATAGGTGACCACGGAGCTCCCCCCCTCCTCCACAACTTAATACCTTTAAGCAAAAAAAAAGTTTGTCCAAATCCGTTGAGAATTCGCCATTTCTCAACATACCCCATTTTTCAAAATCTCTACCCAAAAAAGTAATGTTTCAAATGCTCCGGGATCATTTCCACCCCTCCAGATCTTCCTAAAATGTTATTACCTTTCAGCAAAAAAAAGTTTGTCCAAATCCATTGAGAATTCGCCATTTCTCAACATACCCCATTTTTCAAAATTTCTACCCAAAAAAGTAATGTTTCAAATGCTCCGGGACCAGTTCCACCCCTACAGGTCTTCCTAAAATATTATTACCTTTCAGGGAAAAAAAAGTGTGTCAAAATCCGTTGAGAATTGAGCATTTTACAGCATACCCAAATTTTCAACCTTTCTACCCAAAAAAGTAATGTTTCAAATGCTCGGAAACCAGTTCCACCCCTCCAGATCTTCCTAAAATAGCATTACCTTTAAGGGAAAAAAAGTTTGTCAAGATCCGTTGAGAATTCGCCCGGGGCCAGCATTTCCAGATATATATATATATATATATATATATATATATATATATATATATATATATATATATATATATATATATATAGTAATATGGGTCAGTGGCCGCGCGTAGCGCGGCCCCACATTTAATTTTTTCACAGCATATGCAATCTTCAATTTCAAGTTATTTATTGACAACATAAAATATGCAATCCAATAGCTGGTGTTGATTCAAAACAGGCATTAAACAACTAAAACTAATTCAACTAAAACAGAATTTAACTCTTCATCAAAGCAAAGATCAGCATTTTAAGTTCCTGTAGTTTTAGAAACTCCACTGGTTGAAATTTAAGTAGTCCAATGCCTGTAAGCATTGCAATCGCATCCGTTCAGAGTGACCTCATCTAGAAACTTCAGCATATCCCTACTAATTAATACACTGCAACATCAGCTCACTGAGTAGGGCCAAAATCGCGAAAATTGACTTCACTCAAAGATATTTTTTAATACAATAGTTTCAAAAAGTTAAAAAAGTAAAAAGGCTGTTATAAAAAGAATTGTTTTGCCTTGAATTTAAAAAAAAGTCCGACAGAAAAAGTTAAAAATTGAATGAGTTACAAAGGTGTAAAGTCAAAAAAGGGGCAAAAATGACGAAATTTGACACGTTTTTGATCATAATTTGTTTTTAAAGAAAAACCGCGAGGACCGTAAAGCATATTTTGCCAAACATTCCAAGATCTATCCAAAATGCTATCATATGCCTAGGTACACTTAGAAACCATCCCACCCGAGGTACCCTCCAAAAATGGCATCACCCGTATTATATAAGATACCTGAGGACAAAAGTTTAGTAACCTCTATAGACCGCGGAGCAGCCCTTCGGGCTGCTCTGCGGTCAAAAATAAAATTTTGATTATTTATTTGCCTATTGATGTATGTCTGGGCAAAAAATAGGACTTGTTTTGCCTTCTAGCAGGTTAACCAAAGCTTATTTTCAGCTGCGGTTTTGGTTTTTTGGGCCAACATTTTCCCCTCTTTAACCTCACACAGGTTTTAGACAGGTTTGGAAACATAAAATTTTCACTCCTGCCAGTGGTTTGAGGCCAAAAAAGGCCTTGTTGTTAGGATAGGGGCTTTTTCTTCTCACAACTGATGAAGAAAGAAGCCTTGCAGGATTTGGGCGGGTCCCAGAATGCGCTGGCCTGGCTCCGTGCGGCCTCCAGCGATCCGGAGATTGCCGACAAGATGTTCTCCAAGCTGGAGCGCGATTTCCGCAGCTCCGACCCCTACTATTTCTCTCCGGGGTCTGCTGGTGCAAAATGTTCAAGGGACAGGGGCTCCGAGCCTGGGTCCCCACCGATCATCCGGGCATGCGCCCTGACACCTGCGCGAATATGGAGAGCTTCCTGTGGCTCTACTATCGGGGCATCCAGCTGGGCGAGGAATGGCAGCGGATGAAGGAGATCCAGGCAGAGACGGAGCAGCAAGAATTCCAGGCCATGTGCCACAGTATGCGACGTCTGGCACTGGAGAAAGCGCGCGTCATCTCCAACAGCTCTGACGCCGATCTGATGGGCATCGACCTCCGCGTTCAAGATGCCAAGCGACAGCAGCTGGGCTTGCAGGAAGTGGATGAGGAGTACTGGGCCTCCCAGTACATGGCCACGCTCCCTCGCCAACCTTCTCCTTCACCCATTCCAGCCGTTCCCTTTTTTTGTCACTCAATCAGTGACTGAGAGAAGGATGAAGGCAAGGTCTGTAGAAGAAGCAGCGTGTGGAGCTGAGGCTGCGAAAGCGCCAGCCAGTGAAGCGAGTCGGTGGAGTGGGCGCAGAGGCCCAGCAGCTGGCCAACACGGGCCACAGCTATGCACAGCCACCCACCACCTTCAACTCCTCCTCTCACCAAGGCATCGACATCGAGGTGCACTACCCAGTGGGCATTTCAATTTATTTTGCTAAAGTTGAGAGTTGAGTTAAGGATTGAGTTGAGAGTTGGCGAGTAAGCTGACACGATAACCCAGAACTTGCCAGATCCTGTTCAAAATAACTATCGAGTTGGCGTGTAGGCTTACTCGGGAGCTTTGCCCTGTTCAAAATAGTTTAATGAGCTGAGAGGTTAAGTTTACTGGCAGAATGGTCTGCAACCAGCACGACAAATGTTGTTAGGCCTCCTCCATTCTTCAGCCAATTACAAGATATACCTTCAGCCCATTAGTTTTAGCACCTGAGGGAATAATAGTGACAAATATTTGGGGGTTGTGGATTGCCACTGGGCTAGTTTGCCATCTGAGTTGATTGCCACTTCTTTCTTAAAGATGGACCAGGGGACAGTGAGAGGAGAGTAGAAAGTAGCAAATCGACTCCTAGTTTTCCCCACCGATTTTCGATGTCCTAAAGATCGGGAGTTGACCGATTTCATACACATTCCACATTTTCCATATTTTTCCACAAATTTTTGGCCATATTTTCATACCACTAGCGTTATCCGCCTGATTTCTCAAAAATTTTGTTGAAAAATTACCAAACAAACTACATGACGTTATGTATTGGACATTTCCGCTTCGAATGGTACCACTCGTTCCTATTCGTTTTCATTTTTGGGACCATCGATGCAAGTTTTATGAAAAGAAGCAAAATTTGGCCATTTTTTGTGGAATCAAAAATTTTTCATAATCATTCCTCGGGAATGAGAAATTTTTCTTACCCATTCCTCGGAAATGAATAAATTTTGGTACTCATTCCTCGGGAATGAGAAATTTTTCTTACCCATTCCTCAGGAATAGAAAAATTTTTGGTACTCATTCCTTGGGAATGAGAAATTTTTTTCTTACCCATTCCTCGGGAATGAAAAATTTGTGGCACTCATTCCTCTGGTTTTTTCAGCATAAAATGACTCTGGGTGACCCAAAATATGGCAAAAAATTCATATACAGGTTACAATGAGTTGCTCGGATGAGGTAGAGTGAATATCATTCATGTTTAGGCAGAGCGCAGAGCGCATCATATGTGCAATTCTTCGCACTGCTTAGCAGCTTAAACATTTGACTCTTTCTCCTTCAGCAGGTCATGGTACAGAAGAAGAGGAGTGGGGAATTGGTTAGATGGAGACGGAGGGGGGGGGGGGGGTGAAGGAAGGGAAGCGTGGGTGGAGCCGGTTCTCCGACCCATATCGTTCATCTACCACTACGTCATTGAATCGCTGCATTTCACATCATATCGTCCTCCTACCATCTGAATGAGGGGAAACATAGAGAGGCGAGCTGGAATGTATATCGTAGTCAAATGGGCGGTGTAAAGCGTGCTGGGAGATGAACCCCACTCATAGACGAACAAAAATTAAGACTTGGACATTAAGAAATCGACATTTCCAATTCTTCTCCAAAACTCACAATATGTCCAAAATTTTGATTCTTTTCATAAAATCATTTCACTTGTGTCGATGGCCCCAAAAATGAAAATGACTAGGAATGAGTGGTACCATTCAAAGCGGAAATGTCCAATACATAACCCCATGTGGTTAGTTTGGTAATTTTTCAACAAAATTTTTGAGGAAATGAGGTGGAAAATGCTGGTGGTATGTAAATATGGCCAAAAATATGAAAAATCTGTGGAAAAATATGGAAAATGTGGAATGTGTATGAAATTGGTTTTCTCGGCTAAAGATCCCCCCAAAGATTTAGAGTTAGACACATAGTTGCTCGTAGTCAGTGGTGTAATATATTCATGTGGTAATCCAGTCAGGTGGTAATCCAGTGCTCACTCTTATTCCCTCTCATGTGGTTCTTGTCCCCCTTAAGCATCTACCCTTCCCTCATGGCAGAAGGCAGACACACCGCTCATGGGTCGTTAGGTTTATACCTAGGCCTAATGTTTAGCCAAGAGCTAAAGTTTAGCCAAGAGCCAAGAGCTTACCTTAAGATTAGACTTAGGAATTGTACTCATGAGTTGGGGTAATTGGAATCATGACTCATGATGGGGGGGGGTTAATTGGAGTCGTCAATAAAGAATCAAGACCTTTGCTGATAAGCATCCAATGCCAGTAATGTTCCGCCCCCCCCCCCCTAGAGGGGAGGATACAGCCAGTTTTAGGGGGACCTTGTACGTCGGGGGAGCGCTGGGTGGACATGCAGGGCTTGTAAGGCTTGGGCGTCTGGTACAAGCGAATCCACTGGAGGAGGACTGGAGGTACAGGCCATCGGATGGGAGGGCAGTGGAGCTTTGGCCGCGCCTTTAGGCATCGCAGAGTGATGAGGGCCTTTCAAGGGTGGTGAGAAAGTAGTACTTTCTCTGTGCTTCTTATGACTGGAACAGTTGGCCTGGCTGGATTGCACCAAATTCCATAGCTTGGGATGACAGTGTTGTGTCTGCTCGGGTTTATGTCGTTTCTCTTATGTCGATTCTTTAGGCCCGTAGGCAGGGGGCGAGTGGCCGTGCAATTGCTTAGGTGGAAGGCAGCAGAGAGTTTGCCAAAGCTCGGGATGACACTGAGCAGTTATGCAAGCTGCCGTGAAGAATTGACGCAGCTTGGGATGACGCTGACAATTTGTTCAGGTTGAAGGCCATGAAGAAATTGACGCAGCTCGGGATGACACTGAGCAATTGCTGCAGGTGGAAGGTGGAGAATAGGTTGACGCAGCTTGGGATGACGCCAGGCAAGTTGCAGTCATTGATGGCCGCACATGTGGTTGATCAACGATGTGGTTGATCAACTATTGATCAACGCACAACGCGGCATGGTTTGAGGTGCACTACCCCGATGGTCTCCTCCGCCGCCCGACCATGCCAGTCCCTCCTCTTCCCCACACCGCCTCACCAGCCCTTCAGGTTGCTTTCCACTCCACCCTACTCTTTCCTTCCACACCCAAGGAAGAGGTTGATAGGAGGAGGTGGGAAGGGAATATGCGGAGCTGCAACTGATGGCACCCCAGATACTGGAGGCGCAGCTGGCAGCTCAAGACCCCGCCATCCAAGCCGCCCATCACCATCCGCCTCCCCCAGTTCAGGAACTCCAGCAGGCGTTGGGGCAGGTGTATCAAGGCCCTGCCATCGACCTGAACAACTTCGACGCCGTCCTGGAGGTGGCCATGGGGAACATGAATGGGGTCCCGGAAGTGATAGAAGACTTCGACCCTCACTTTCTCACTCCTCCCCACTCTCCCTCCCACCCACCGCTGCCTCAAGCTGATGGACAGGAACAGCAGGCAGGGGAGCTGCCGCAAGGGGCGGCTGCAGGCGGGCAGAGTTGGGAGGTGGGATGAGAGGAGTCGGGCAAGCAGCAGGCGGTGGTCGGGCGCGAGGAGGCGGAGGAGCCACTGGCCAATGAATTGGAGGCCTTCTACTCCCCGCCGTCCACCCGAACGCGCTCCCGCCACCACTAGCCCCTCTCCATCCATTCTCTCCCTCATTCCCCATCAAACACATTCACAAGGCCCACTATTTTTAGCAATTAGGCCAGGAAAGAAAAAACTTGCATTTGTACTTATCTGAGCTTCGTTTTGTTGGGCAAAAAGCCAAACTAGCTTATTTGTCTGCTCAGGTTTATTATTAGCCAAAAACCTACATGATTCATCTTTTTTGGCAGGTATCACTTATCCTCCCTGCCTCACTTGTCTCGCTCGCTGATTATTAACCACAGTTGAGTTCCAAATAATCTCATTTCTTTATTCTTCCTCTTCATTCCATGCCAGCCAGTCACATGCCAAGTCCAAAGCCAGCCTTCCACGCCATGAGTGCCTCTATTTGTCTGCCAGTGTTAGACTGTGCCTTGAATAAGCTCATAATTAGCTTGTTCCAACTTATAGAGCATGGCGAAGGCATGTAATCACTGGAAACGCAGGCATACAAAGCCCAGACAATGCACAGTTTTGTCTTGGGAAGAGGAGATTGAAAGTAGCCAGTCTTGACAGTCTCCAGAAGAGGTAGAGAATAAAACTCTATTGTTCTCTGGCACATCCAACCCTAATGTAGGAAACGTCCAACCAAGGAGAACACAATTAGAGAATAAAACTCTTCCTTCTGGTGTCAAGAGACTGGGGAGATTAATTTTGAGACAGGTGCGCAGTTCCCAAAAAGCTCCGTTTTTGGGCAAATTTGCCCACTTACAGTGGTTCTGAGCTAGGTTTTGGAGCATTTTTTGGCTCTGAGCATCATGTCCACCTTACCATGTTCATTTTACAATAATTCATTAAAAAATGAAAAAAAAAATAAAATCATTTATTTAAATAAAAAATTAAATGTTCCAACATTTAATTTTTATTCACACACCCAAATTTTTCAAATATATAGAAATATTAATTTAATTTTTCTATAAAAATTAAATTTTTTCACAAATATATAAATCCATTACATTTAAATATTTTCTCAAATTTATATAGCGATATAAATTTGGAGACCTTTTTGGCACGCCGCGACTCCACTGCAATCAAACAATCTTCACTCATTCAATTTCAGATACACAATCTGAAAGCTCTCACAACTTTTCTTCCTCACAAGCTTTCCTGCTACTTCGTCTACTTCAATTCTCCTAATTCGCTACCATGGTACGTACAAGAATTAGGGAGAATATGGTCACAATCACCGATGAGGGTGACCCTACCACTCATTGGTGCATAGATTGTGACAGATTACTCCACAGCTACACTCCTGCCATGCTGTGCCAAATGCCTAAATGTGGGCATTTCGTATGCTTCCAACTTCCTGCGTGATCTAGCCACAGGAGAATATATCGACGCCTTCTGCCATGCGTTCACAGTAGTCCATACCCAAGTAAAAGGGTATAGATGCTCCACCTGTGTTGCAGCTGCCCCTACGGAGCTTCCTTTATTCCTTGCATTAATGGAAGGTAGGGGAATCCACGGGGCACAAAGCATTGTTTGACCATTGGGAGAACAATTATTCCGCAGAGTTGGCCCACTCACTAAAAAAAGGTTTACAAATCCTTGCTGGAGGCAGAACAGCTTCCAGCAAGCCACATTGACGTTTTCAACCCCCAGAAAAGGCCCCACTTGGCGGCGGCCACATCCTTAAGAGGAACTTCCCAGCCGCCAGGAGATAGACCATCAGGCACTTTGGGCAGACATCGTCTTCCTCGTCGGCTTCCCGCTGCGATTGCAAAGGCTCACCTGTTTCCCCCATTTTTTCCACTCGACAAAAATATATCTTGACAAGTCTTTTCTTGATCAGCATAAAATGTTTTTGCACACTTCTCAGCTCGGAATATTTTA